>VYZW01041482.1:329-38964 GCA_013401315.1 Balaeniceps rex | reverse complement strand
TTTTTTTTTTTGGGGGGGGGTGGGGGTGGTGGTGTCTTAGTACAGCCTGTTATGAATCATCTGTTTAAACACCTCACTGTCTCTCAGACTAAAAGGCACTTGAAAGCCACTGTACTTTGCAAACAAAGCACTTGGTGGAAAACTTAGAAGTAGCACTTGTAATGTGAAGCGCGTACCTTCATCTGTCTCTAGCTTAAGAACGGTGCTAGAAAATGCCTCTTCAAGGGCAAGGTCCTAATTAGCCTTTTAAGTGATCTGCCGCTTTTCATCGACTCTGCCCCATGCCAGTGCTGCTGTGGCCTGAGTCATCGGAGATTTCCTTGCTGGTACCTTTGGTCATCATCAAGCCTCCAGTCTTGATTGCATCTAAATCCCAACAGCAATAAGCAGGGCAGCAATCTGGGGTGGCTGTCAGTTGGATCAAACTTCTGGAATGAACTCAGTCAGAATCGGGAAAAATCCTCTCAGCACAGAGAAACACCGCAGTTTTCTGTCCTTTTTGAGATCCCCCAGACAGATGAAAAGACAAAGACTGTTTCTTTAAGAAAATAATAATAAACAAAAAAGGGCAGCCTTCCCTACAAGATCAGAGATGTGAACAAATGCAGACTATTAGAAGATGAGTATTTCTCTAATTGGGCTTATCAAGGTGCCTCTCGCGCTGTGAAAACACTCAGCTCAACTGCTCCGCTGTTGAGAAAAATAATTACTTGTTTCCCTGATTAGACAAAAACATGAGTTGCTCTGTGACTACTTGCTAATCATAAAACTTCCAGAACACAAAAAAAATGCCCAATATGTTAGAACACAAACTACTTGTGTCATAACAAACCATCCAGCTTGAGGCTACAAACACAGCATCACCTGCTGCATGTCTTTATAAAGTGAAGAAGGTGCACAGAAAGGTTCCCACAGGCCATTACCATCCAAAAAGGCTGTTACCAACTTTTCATCACAAAACTGATCAGCTCATTATGCAAATAAACCCTAGGGTCAATTTATGGCTGTTTGCAGCTGGTGAGGGACCAGTTGCCTCTCGAATTAATGCGAGAGGCATCAGCACTGATTTTGTGCAAGAACAAGACTGTGATCCTCAGTCCTCTAGGGGTGGTGGGGGAAAAAAAAGCCAAAATATCAGGATCCTACAGGTTGGATTAAATATATGACACAGACTGTACTGGAGAAACAGCAAAGCAATGCCAAGATCTCCAGCAAGGGGAAGCCCTGTTTTGGAACAGCAAGACTGTCCTGTCTGCCCTTGCTACTATCGACCCTTGAAGCAAAGCAGACAGGCTGAACTTCGAGGTGCCATCACATGAAGTAGTGCTCCCAATGCCACAGCCTTTGCTTTCCAAAGCGTGAAAAACATCACTCGCCGTTCACTGCAGGATTACTCAGTAGCTTCCTGTACTGGTTCTGCCTGAACGCCAAGTATTGCTTATGGAGGAACGTTTTGGTCTTGGGTTAGTGCTTTGAACAGTCTGACTTCTTGAAGCATGTGAAGTAACTGCTTGAATCGATCAGAGTCTCGTACCTGAGAAAAGGAAACCAGTTACAATTTACTCCGAATTCACTGCATCAGCATTTAGAGAAGATTTCCTAAACACTCAAGGCAAATTCTCCAACTCTGGTCATGCAGAATTACTCTGGGGTCACTGCCAGATCCCCCAAACACGGTATTATTTTGTGACCCCTAATACAAATATAGAAAGTGGTCATTACTATGCAATCATCTGCGTGATTTAAAGGAGGTGTATTAGGGACAGAGAGATCCCCAATGCCAGCTGGAAGAAAGGACACCAAGTACCCTGTGATAAGATGCATTTCAGGATTAATTCCCATTTTCTCCACGATGCCACAAATTCCCTCTGATGACTGGCAGGTTGAGTCAAGGAATTAGGAAGGATCTGCCAGGAAAAAATGAATTCTCACTGCTACGGAGAGAAAATAGTGTTGAGGGAGATAATGGGGAAAAGCAGCCTTTAAATCTTCTGGTGGCTCTCAGGCACGTGGTACAGCTCTTGCCCTGTCGTACTCCTCAGCCGTGGCCAGCACTGGTTACACCTCCTTGGGGAAGTATCTGGCCCAGCAGTGCCGGCGTTTGCAGATGCTGGTGCTGCTCCTCTCACCGACTCCTGCTCCCAGCTGTCACTGTTGTACCCGTGTTGTCCTTGGGAGCAGGGGAGGGGAATGCTCCATGTCACTTATTATCTGCATTTCCCTCATCTTCCAGCGCCTGCTTCACATCTGAACAGGCTGTGCCCAAGTTACATGTTCCCAGTTGTCCTGAGGTGTCTGGACCAATTTATCCTTTTGTCTTCACTTATTTTTAGGATATTCCCCTCCACCTTATCCATGTGCTCTCTGCTCCAAGACCACACAATTTCTGTTTTGACCCTATCTTTTGCTTTCTGAAACTCAACCTCCTTCAGGCTCAGGGCTGGACTTGCTGGTTTTGTTTGCAACCGTCCACAAATATTTTTGCTGCATTTCCTTTGATCAGCCTTGCTGCTGCCACATCCACTGCAATGCTGTAACTTCATAACTTGCCAAGCCTGACCCACAAACTCCCATTTTCTGAATTCTGCTCCTTTTTCACTCTCAGTATTACCATCGGTTTTGCACGTACAAGCCATTTTATGTAAAAAATTACTACTTGCTGTAAAATAACTTATATAAAAGTATGGCTACCATCTTCAGAAAGGACACAATTTATTAGCATTGGTAGCGTTTTACTGTAAATCTCACAAATCATTAGGAATCAGGTGCTGATGTACAATTTTCCTTCCAGTGTCTCATGTAATTTATTTAATGGCTTCACTGAAAGTCCAAAACTAACAGGGACCAGATTGAACCAAACTGCTCCATTTCATGATCTTACCCCTTCTATCACTGCAAAGCTTTTTTTCCCCCCACTCTATCTGGAAACTAGAAGAATGTGAAGACTTAAGAACAATTTTCCATAACATGCATATAAATCACAGAACAGGTTATTAGAGGGAGTTTCATTGGCATTTTCTGTGACATATCTCCCATGTTCCTGGCACTATTAAGAGGTTTTGCAAAGCCAAAAAAAGGGAATAAAAATTTTCCCTTAGCTTTGTATCTAGATGAGCTTGGAACACCGATTAAAGATTAGTGGCTGAAATGTTCTTCCATCACGTTTAACTTACGTAAAGGTCTTGCAGTTCTGAGAGTGGATTTCAGATTTCTGAGTGATAAAATGAAGGGCTGAACCAAAGCCTATAAGAAAACAAAGCCCCACTATACACCATAGCCAGTTACTCCCTTGCAGGACACTGTTTAGTGTATTTGTTTAGAAAAAGAAGCGTACGTCCAATAAACTCAGAGACCCCTTATTTCCCAGTCACTTCCTGATCTTGAAGCATCCCCTACAGTATCAAAGCATTGAGTCATTAAGTAATGAACTCTGATTTTCCTATATAATTGACAGTTCATACTTTTTTCCCTTAAGTGGCTTCTCTTTAGTTCAGCATCCAGCATTTCAAACAAAATTATGCCAGGGTGGAGGTTGTGCGTTCACCAAAAGGAGTGAACTTTGAAAGAAGTGATCTTTCGTGTTGCTTCCTGCAGTCATTTAATGTCAGTCTTCACTGTGGACATCTCCTGTTTTAATAAAGTGTATTTATCTCCTCCCTGTGAAAGGTTTGTGCAGGGCTGGAGCATCACAATTATTCTAAATGGCATCTTGAGGCATGGTTATAACAAACTCCCCTGTATGTGTCTTTTCATTTTAAATGGCTTACAAATGTTAAAAACCTGACATAACAAAATAGCAAAAGAAATTACTCTAAATTATTACTGCAATTGTGCACAAAAAGCTAGCTGCCCACAGCTATTTTTAACTTTCAATTTATGTCCAGCTCGCTGCAAGGTAATGTCAGATAATGTAAATGAATCTAGCTCCAGGATGGCAAATGCGCGCCTGAACGTACACAAGAGATTTCATACACACTGTCCCAGTTTGCTCTCTCGGGTTTGGCAGAATGCAATATTTTACCCTATAAGGGGTAAAAAAAGGAATCGGATCAGGGGCCATGTTTTGGCAGTAAGAGTGTAGCTGCTGGTACCCCCAAGTTCCTGGAAGAAATCATCTGCGTCAACATTGCGCAAAGCTGTGTTCCCACTCGATGCTTTGGGTCATCGCAGCGTGGGCGACAGCCGCCAGCTCACCCTGCTTGGGCCAGCTCTTCAGCAGGAAAAACAGGCAGCTCACAGTCCTACTTTTTGTTTAAATAGTGCATAAATACACTCTGCAGATCACTTTATTAGCCACAGGGCTGTTTTCTGTTAGAACTGCCTAAGCCCAAAGCCCAAGCGCAGTGTTAACATGGAGCAGTTTTACCAACACCAGAAGCAATTCCAGCACAAGGTCCTAAAGACCAAAAACTGATTAAAAAAAAAAAAGAGAAAGAAAGAAAAAAAAAATATGCAAAACCTACCACTGCCTTTACCAGGAGCGAGGTTTCCTGTTCTCCACACCAGAGAGCAAGGTAATCCCAAGGTGTGCCAAGGTTTAGCTGGTGGTTTTCTGTAAAGACAAAGGGAAATATTATCCTTGGGCATGTAAAATAATATTTACACATCAATATGAGAAATCTTTCATATCTTGCAGCTGTTTTCCTACACTCTGTGGAAGAGCTGGTGCCCTGTTAGCTTGTAGCCTAAAATGGCCTGTGAGTGCCACAAGATGTCATTTTTAATATGTTTTCCCAGTTCAAAGTATCCAAAGTACCCTATATGCATCTGGTGGCTGTACTGAAAGCCACCCCCAGTGATATTTTACACACCAAGACCAAGCTGTGTTTTGGACACACTGGGGCTCAAAGCACGGTGATATAGTGTTGGAGGGCTGTGTAAGGCGCAAAGAGATAAATCTGGGGCAGTCACATCCCGCTGTCACTTGGGAGTGACCTGTCCCTCCAACCATCCCCTGTCCTTGTGAAAAACAAGGAAAAATGAAAAGCATTCAATCTGCTACAGCAATTGCCGGGTTTCACTGTTCCCTTCGCCTTGCCCTTTCCAGCATGAACAAAACAGTGCCACGTTTCAGGTAATTGCAATCTTTTTCTGTTCCCCCACTGCGAAGGCCGCAGCCTGACGCACTTGAAATGAGTGGCACACGCACACCAGCAGATCCGATTTCCCTTTCCCTTGATTTATAGCTGCTTCTGAAGCAGAGCTCAATCAAGTCAAAGGGTGGGCCAGAGTCACGCTGGCTGTAAATACATAGTAATTCCTACACATATATGATGATGTTGATGGCAACAAGCATCTACAAGGTATCTTTGATCAGACTCACCCTTTTACGGGTGGTGTTACTCATGGTGACATATTCATATTTAAGTGTATGTAAGTCAGGGAGGTTTCCTTAAAAATTTTTGCATAGTCTCACAGTTCCCCCTTGAGTATCCCACAGTGCTCCTATTAATCTTCTTTCCCTCTTATCAGTTACAAAGGCCAGGTTGACTATGCCGGTAGTTTTAGTGGCCCATCAACTAGTGGCTGAAGAGTTTTAGTCTTGGATACTGTGTCCTTTATCACTAGTCTGCCCAGTTTATGTCGTTGTGTTTGTTTATCGCTTTTCCTGGTGCTTTTTATTCCCTTTGAACTTACCTCATTCTTGCATGAGATAGCCTAAATGAAGCAGGTGCACTCGCATCTTTCTGCATACCCTTGCAAAAAGGGAGGGGAAAAAGCATCTCAGAGTGGCTAGGAGGAAAAGCAGCTCTTCAAAGGTCAGGGGGATTTGCAGCGCTAAACACGCATCCCAAAGAGATCTCTTCTGCTTTTCAGTCCCTATCAGTTGCAGGACAACAAGCACTCGCGTCTGCCTGGTCCTAGCTGGTGAATAGCCCTGGAAGCTATTGGATTTCATTTGCTTTTATTAAATTTTTAGGCTGCCACTGTGTTGCCCTCAAGGCTTTAGGTACAAGTTACTTGAGCTTATTTTTCTGTGTCATCCCCCAATCCCCTCCTCCCCGCATTGAGAAAATACTTCTTGTTGCTTTCTGTTAAAAGAAACCTACACCTGTATTTAAGCCTTCCCTCTTTTGGCAGCATCTATCTGATATCACAAGTATCTCCCTATTGACATCCCTATTTGGTGTCAGAGAACTATCTCTATTCTTCAGGTAATATCGTTTTGGTGCTTTGCTGCATCAGGTGAAACGAAGGTAAGGATTTTTTTTTGGAGCTGTGTTTTCCAAGCCTGCTCAAACCCTCACAGTCTGGGAAAGGAGGAAAGAAAACCAAAAGCTGCAATGGAGGGTAGATCTGGAGCTTGCCTTCCAGGCACATGTAAAGCCCTCCTCAGGTAGCTCTTCTACAAAAGAAACTGTTTCACAGCCTTTGCATGAAACATTCATTTGTTTCTTCCTCACCGATTACTATGATTAATATAATGATGTTTTTCCTTCCCAAGCACAAACAAACCCCAAATCACAACAAATTAAATCGGTTGAAAACAAGCAATAACTCTGCCAACAATACACAGCCTTTAGCCCCATAAATTAGGAATTGCAAGCCAATAAACACCTTACTTCATCCTTCCTTTTCTCCTGTAGATATCAGTGGGGACCTCATATGATAATTTCTTTCAGAAGTCAGAAGTTTTCCCCATCCTTTTTCAGCTAAAGGACACTGATTGCATTGGACATACTAACTCTGTGCAGTAAAGTTACACCAGTATCAGTGGTTCAGTAGACATGAATGAAGTCACCTACATTTATTTTTAGGGGTAAAAAAATCAAGTTTTGCTTACATATTCTATTCTTTTAGAAGAAAGCTCTTTACTACACCCTCTGAGGTTTGGCAAAGACATAGCTTGGTCCTCTCAGACTAGTCTAATTTGGATCCCCACTGCTGTCAATGAACAGAGTTCAGAGGGGTTTCATTTTTCCCCCCATGTCTGTTGGCTGAAAAGGCTGAACACATTGCAATTAGAAAAGCCACTGCAAGCAAACTCTCATGAAGCAGAAAAGTGTTACCATGACTCCAAACTTCATTAACAAGGCCAATCTATGTAGGTTTCTCAGAAATGTCATTTGTCCCCAATATTTTCACGCCTATCTTGATTCATTCCAAGTACATGTTCCATTATCAGCTGAGCCTTTATTTCTGTTTCCTTAACTTCCAATTGGTATCATCTAAAAATGCAGATGGCTGCAGCTTTACTTCTCTCCTGTGATGATGTATCCTGTTATTGCTGCTTTTTTTAAATTTATTTTTAATATACCTACTTAGAAATGTCATTTCATCAAACACGCTCCCTGGTTAATTAGGTTTGCTGAGTGTTTCTTAGCTTCCCTGTTGGGCCCTCCATTTCCCTTTAACAATGATTCCACTGGATTGTTCTGCAGTGATGAATCTCCTCAGAGTTCTCATTCTGAACGTGCATTTTGTATATACTTTTCTAGGCCTGTTTAGGACAAAATTCAGAATACTCTTGAGAAGTTACAGGAATGGACTGAAAAAAGAAAGGCAAACAAAGATCCTACATTTAGTTTGTAATAATCATCTACCCAAGTGTGAGACGAGGAGCAATTAGGTGGCTGACAGTTCTGCAGAAAAGGATTGATGATAATAACAGGCAGCCAGCAACATCCTCCAGCTTGTAAGAAAGATAAACATCAGATGGGGACACGATGCAGGAGTGTTAGATGTTCGGAGCAGTGAGGGGGAACCAATAATAATTTCCATTTATGAAAAGGATTTCTGTATAGAAAAGGAATAACGTGATCTCTGTGCCCTCTCTAGGGAAGATACTCATTACATGGGCAGGACATTCAAGCATTCACACGAAATGCAAGCAGCTTACTGCCTGGCTTAGAATGCATCTCATGTAATGGATGTCTGCATTTTGATGAATGAACATCTGGAAGGATGTGTCATTACACTAGGTCATGCTCCACACAACTCATGTTTGGTCTTTGCTTCCTTTGTTTTCCAAATAGTAGACGGAATTAGCAGAATATTCTGCTTTCTTTTGATGCAGAAAGTGGGACTTGAAATGCAGTAATTGGTTCCTTTGCATCCTTTTAGTCAAGTAAAGATTGAGAGAGGAATTCAGAACAAATTCTCTGGAAAAAAACAAGTATCTGGATGATAATAAAAACAAATAACAACAAGCTTCTAAAAAGTTTAAATGCCAGAAGTTGTCAGGAGCTAGTTAATAACTAAAACGCCAAAAAGAAAAATGAGAAAGAGTAGTTTAAATTGCTCAGTATATGTTTTAAAAAAAAAAAAAAAGAAATTGTTTTCCTCCTGACAATGAATATAGCAGATAAGAATGATGAACTGCTGGGGGAAAACACATACAAGAATTCCTCCAGGAAATAACTTCATCTTCAAGACACTTTCAAACAGATGCAGCAATGACAGAAAAGCAAGTCGGAAGGTACTGAAAAGCTGTAATTTGACATTTGACATGCAGTGAAGAAAATACTGACTGGATCTAAAGAGGATGCTCCTACCTAGAACAGACCTGGATCTGGGTTTTGGCATCTGCCCCCCTCCCCCTTCCTCCCAGGCCTTCAGCTTAGGTCAGTTTTCCCCTCAGCCCTCTCACTGTAATTATTCCTCTTCCCAGAATATCCTCCAGCCTGTCAGTATTTTCCTGGTAATTAAATAGCGAGAAACTGTTGTGTTGTTGCAGGGTGGCCGCTGTGCAGAGAGAGACTCGTGACAATTTCTGATCCGTGCAGAAGCCACTGCAAAAACAGTTCTCCTTGCCTCCTGCAAGGCATTTTTGTGTATTTGATTTACATGCTTTTATATTTACAAAAGAGAAGCAGATTTGCTTCTCTGTGTCCTCAGCTCCCTCTTGCCCAGTAATAAAATCTGTAAATGTGCACCTAACTCTTTTCTGGAAGTTCCCAGCTCGTACTCCTTTCCTCTGTTTCCACCTGCCTCCTCCACAGGGTGAGATTTTCCACTCCTTTCCAGGCCAAAGCATCTTATCTTCTGTCAGTCTTCATTTCCTTTTGAATTAACTTTTCTGTCTGTAGTGGTAGGTACACTGTAGGATCCCTAGGCAGTTTCACCATGCTCCGTACTTTCTCGTCCTGTTTGCTAGGGAAGGTGCTAAAAAGGACAAGAGCTATTATCATTTTCCACAGCATCTCTCCAGAGATGTTTTAGCTCAGCTCAGGTCTGACATTTGTCATCCTTTGTTGAGTCTTTCAGCCATTCACTTACACATCTGAGAAAGCTCTTGTGTCAGCCAGTGTGAATATTTCATGAGCTACTACATAAAATAAATCACTCAAATTCAGTTGTAAGTAGCTCAGGTACCAACACTTCCTATCAAAGGTGTTTGACATTTTGTATAAAAGGACCTTGCTTTTACCTGGCTTACAACTTTGCCAAAAGTTTAAGCTTTTTGAGGTTACTGCTTGTTAGTTCGTCTTTCCTTCTAACTGAGTTTAGTTACATTTCTTCTTTTTGTTTGTAAGTTTACTTCTTACACCTGCAAGATCTGTTGACGCTGATCATTAAAGTTGCGGTTCGTTAAGAAGCCCGAATAACTGAGTCACTATTCACTTGGAATTGCATGTATTCCATAATGCCATTTCATAATTAATTGCTTTCACTACCATTAATCATCGTTCTACAAAACCGATGAGATCCTGCAGTGCCCAGGCTAGAACAGCAGAATTGGTAACTGAACTCCAGTTTTAAGATCTGAAGCGCTGGTAACTGCATCATACTGAAAAACATAACTGGCCTCTGGTATCTTAATATGTCTCTGAAGGGTTGTGAGCAACAAATTTATTTCACAGTCCAAACTGAGAGAACAGTGCCAAGGAGCTATTAAGGAATACTTGATATCAGTAAGAATTTAGAAATAAATGTGCAGTTTCACGTCTTGTTGACATGCACAAAACAAAGACTTTTGTTTCAAAACTTTGTGAGTTGATATCAAGAATTCCATTCCTCACTACGCACTAGAGGAAACAACCACCAGAGACATCGGAAGAATAACTATTTCATTCTCTGCCCTGCATAACAAATTGCCCTGGGTTGCAGCCAAGTGCTCTGCACCTCAAATTTGATTATCAGTGTCACAAGCCAGGTACCCAAGAGCTATTCATAATTGCATTACAATTCATTATAGCTGTAATTCTGTACACAGAGGAAAAGCTAAGCTGGATAGACACCTTCTCAGACAGTCTCACTAATAACCTGTTCTTTTTCATCAGCAGATCTTGAAGTGCTCAAGGACTCCAGGAGCTTTCAACTCGGCTATCTCAACACAAAGTTGAGACTTTCCAACAAGAGAAGCCCTGTAAACTTCCAAGGCTTTCCATTTTGTGTAAGGCAAAAAAGGAGATTTTAAAAGTTCAGTAAAAATATTGGCTTCAAACAACTTAGAACTTTTTTTCTCAATTTTTTTGCTCAGAGCTCCACACTGCAAATTTCACCCCAAATTCTTATAAACTTCAACCAAACTTTAAGCAAATCCAACTAGAGTATTATAGCGGGAAATAATTAGCACCTATAACGACAGGGATCTCACCAGTCAAAATGTAGTAAGTATACTCTGTAATAAATTACCAATCTCTGGTTTTCCTTTCAGCGCCTTCCCTTTTCCATTAAGATATTCACCATATTTGAGTTTTCTGTCTGGAGTACATAAAAGACCGATAAATGACCAAAAGCTGACAAACCACTCACCGGCTCCTCTTTCTCTTCTGTCAAAGCGTCGCAGGTATCTTTGACACCACTGTTTTCAAAAAAAGTCTCTCTCGGAAAGAGCCTATCAAAAACTGACAACAGTTCATTCTTTCTTCTTAATACTTTCTCTGGGCATTTATACCATGGCATCTCTGCCTGCCAACCTTATGGTTTATCTGTCGCTCTCCACTATAGGAGCCAGAGTCAGAGCACTGAAAGCTTCTTGTGAGGAGCAGATAATGAAGAGAAGCAGCAAGTCCCATCAGCAAGCCCCTCGGAGCAGCCTTCTTGAATGACACGTGGCAGAGCAGCACGGGAAGCCCTCATATTAAAACCCATTTCTAGGCAAGTATCTGTATGCCTTAGCACGCCATCCCTACCTCCAGCTCCTACAGCAATACTGCGTTTTCGGGATCAGCCCACAAGTTCTACCAGTCAGGTAGTGTTTAGCAAACTGCTGCCAACACTTAGATTTCTAAATTCAGGGCTAGACCGAAAAAGTATTTCCAAGGCATTGAACTCCTAATAATTACGACAGAAGCCAGCTGGAGCTGTCAGGCACTCAACACTTCCAAAAATCTGGGTTGCTAATTACCAATCCAGAAGCCTAACAGCAGATGTCCATCCACTGCTGAACATCCAGGCTGCTGCTCTCCTACGTATTTCCACACCACCGATCTCTGCCTGTGCTCAGCTAAAACACCACACTCACAGCATGCGGTTACTAAGCCCATTCCTGATGTCCAAAATTATTTATGCCTTGAATTCAGAGTGTCTTTGAGATTTTTTTTTTCCCCCCTTTTGTTTCATCAATTATTTGATAGGGACAAGAGCTGTGGGAAGCATTTGCTTTCGCTCCTCCCTATCTCCCTTTGTAAAGCCTCTCTGTCTAACGCCTACTTCACGTTTATCATGGGAATATTAACAGTCACAAGCCTTCAGTTTTGGCTAAATAGCCAGGGGTAGGTTTGGTTATTTGTAGTTAGGTGTTTCTCAAGGACAGGGGTGGGAACTACAGGCCAGTGCTGTTGCAACAGGAACTACAAATACTAATCATTTCCAAAGCTCAGTACTTTAAATTACTTTGTGTACAGCCCGTTTCGCTCGCTGATGCTCAAAAGCCAACACCGTGTGGTAGACAAGTTTTACATACAGCCTAATGCACCTCATGCTTGGTATTCCTCTCCAAGGTACGCAACAAAGCTTTCCCCCAGTGGTGGCACTGGCAAACACAAATATTCCTTAATGAGGCATTTCTGGGTTTGTGCTGGACCAGCACAGCCTTATTCATGTTTCATGATGACTTCACTGATGCTGTCTGACTGGATTTGTGTTCTTTGGCTTAATGCTTCTGGACACGAGCCCCGTCATTGGTACAGCAAAGCAGAGCAGCTAGCAGAGGCAATTCTCCAGCTGCATGGCTGGCTGGCAGCAGCAAAGGGCCTGGCTCTTCACTTAGCAGATGTCACTTTGTATTAGTTGATTGTCAGAGATCACCTTTTTTTTTTTTTTTATCCTTGACAGCCCTGCTCCTATTACAGTTTGTGTGGCTTCTGCAGAGAGCTCTGTCCTTGCCTGCATGAAGCATTTGTAAGCACAGTCACGCTTAGTTCTGCTTTTAGCTGAACTCAGTTTTCACATCATTCATTAATGTTGCTACAGCACCATCTTGAACCATTCAGACACCTCTTAAATGCTGCCCGCTACATAAAGTGTGGCTGAAAGGTAATTTGTTTCTTCAAGATAAGGAAACAAAAAAAATTAATCCCTCTGACTAAACCTTCCGTATATGGGGTTTTTTGAGGGGTTGCGTTTTTTGGAGATTCGTTTGTTTTTAAATTCTGCACCAGGGTCCATAATTGCGTGCCTCAGAGGGAAGGCCACCTTCCTCCCACACCTCTCCTTGCTCAGGTGCCACCTACCAGGTGCTACCTTTATTTTGTGGATTTGTCTGCTGCTCCTGCCAGCACAGGAGGCAAGCACAGCCCGTGCTCCACAGCCGCAGGGGAAAAGCACATCTCCAGCAAATTTTCAGTTTCTCTAAGAAAATTTGAGGCGTGTTTTTCACATGAGCCTCTGTACCTCTTTTTTATTGACATGAGCAGACCACTTCATTTGAGTCTTCACAGCAACATGAAAATGCAGCTCGGAAAACACAGAAGCTGTCTTAAACCGCGGCGCTAAGAATTAAACTAGAAAGTCATCGTTGCGCCAACAGCTTCACCTTTAAATCAGCTCTGGGAGGGCGAGAGAAGGGAGAGCAGTGAGAGCATGTGGTAATCAGATTCTCCCCCTCATCAGAACTGCATTACCAATAAATCAGCAAAGACGACTCTCTTCTTTTTAGTTTCCTTGAGTTTAGCCACTGCTTGAAAACCTTGTAACAGAACTGCAGCGTGATTAACCCATAGTTAATAACTACAGTATTTCAACCCCACCCTGCATGTGCTCAGCCCAGTATAGTCAACCATAGTCCTCTCCTCCTCGGAAATCAGACCCCTGCCAGACACAGAGGAGAAGAGGAACAGAGTTACAGGTCTGAACAAGGTAGTTTAGTCCGTAATTATAGACGCCGATCACAAAAAAGCGCAGGAGGCTTTGTGTTAATGAATAATTGGCACACAAGAGCCCAAACAAACTTAACTTTTCCTCAGCGTGTTGCCTTGCTCCTTGCTCTGCCTTTGTTCGTCACGCCCTGTCTTTTCAGGGTTGTTAAAAAGCCGTGAGTTTTAGTTTTGTAAATGCCTCATATCAATTCCTTTCCCCAAGCACTGCAGATCAGCACTTTCAGATCCCCAGACTCTGAACCTTTTAGCTCTGGCAGACTATACGCATATTGTATTTACTTATTTTGGAGGAAGAGAGTATGTTTGGTTCAGATATAATTATATGCTGCACATTTACCCATAGAAGTGATTTGCGAACAACCTAAGCTTCACCTTAACTGTGAGTTGGGACCAGGGTCTCTGCTTTGCAGGTGGGTACAGGGAGACGGCATGGAGAGAAATCTGCTCTGCCACCCACACAAGAACCACAACACATCAACGCCTCACCCCCCTTACACACCATACACACAAAAGGACCTCTGGAAACTACACAGTCTGTCCAATTTCCCTTAATTAGTTAGTGCAGATTCCTTCAATAAAATTAGATTAATCAGGGCTTACTGGTGAACCAGTACTAAAAATCTTGTGCCGTCAAAGCCGAGCTGTTTGCTGCACCACTCACTGGATCACAAGGCAGTTATGTGGATAGTAACACACCACACACATTACCATGGGGTTCCAGATATGTTACCAAGATAACAGCTCACAATTCACAGGCAGATAATTTATGCAGTTCTCTTTGATGCACCTTATTAAACCCTTACAAGGCAGGTGGATGAGTTACCGGAAAAAATAAGCCCCCCTCTTCCCGTGCTGCTTTGGAAAGTGTTTGGAAACACTTTCCAAAGCTTTACCTGCTATCACAGGTGAGTTACTAGCAGGCAGAAAATCACCTTTGTGCTGAAATGCCATAACCTTGAAGAGAAGAAAAAGTAGTTCCGCCCCCAGAACAGAAAGAAAAGTGACTTACACCATCAGCTTGGCTGAGGTCCATCCAGGAGACAGGGCTGGAGCAGCAACTGCACAGCACAGCTCAGCTCAACTCAGAGAAGGTTCTAGGTGCCTGGGGCTGGGCTTAAATAGAGCCTGCAGGTGTGGCTGAGCCCCAGGTGAGGCTGCCCAGGGTAACGAAGCTGTCAACGAGCTCGGGGCTCCTGCAGCTGCTGCTCCAGGAAGCCTGTGAGGCAGCTGGTAGAGGCATGGACTGGTGGCAGAGACTCGGTGGCAAAGGGCTGGGAGCTGTTAGGAAGAAGCAGGCTGTGCTCCAGTGGTGAGAGGCTGGTGTGTTTTTTGGGGTTTGCCTTAAAGCTGAGTCTGGGAGGCAGGTCTATGAGTTTTATTTGTATTTGGCCAGGCTAACTCAGAAAAATACCTCTCCAGAGCTCCAGATGGCATCAGTGACTGCTTGGACCCAGGCTATCTCTGGACTCATACCAGGCCTCTGCTTAAAAGTAGCAGCTACTTGCTGACACCCAGAGTCCTCTAGATACTGGGAAGCAAAACTGCTTTATTTGGTAAGAAAACAGGATTCCTATTTAGCTTATAAAAGACTGAAACTCTTACAGGATATTTCCCACTGAGCTTCCCAACTGTGCAATGCTGAGCCTTAGGTGGTACCTCAGCCTGACTTATTCCTGTACCTCAGCGACTGCAGCATCTTGCTTCTGAAGGGGAAAAGTCACATTTGCGGGGATGCTATTCCACGACAGAGTGGGTGCATCATGCCAGCAGGCTGCTTTTTGCAGTGGGTGTTTTATATGAACCTGTCTTTAAATGTCCCTTGCTGTAAGGGGGGAGTAGAAGGAAGGGAAAACTCACCTGGGCTTAATGCTGTGTTTTATATAAATAGGTGAAGGAGAAACAGTTGACGAACAGCCAATATTCTTTAGCTGAATAAGGAGAATGGCAGCAGCACGAAAGTAGCATTTTGTGTCTGGCAGATCCCTTGATTAAAGAAGCCTTGTCTTTATCCACCTGAGTCAACCAGCTTGCTCTGAATGCTACCATATTTGACCCCCCTCTGTGTACCCTGTTCCTGATATCCCCAAGATCACGCACGGTTTTTGTGACTTTTCCTGGAGCACTGTGTGCTTAAGCACTTAAGAAGTGACACATGCTGTGCACACCGTGATAGACAGCGAGCCTTAGACAGGGACTGACCCTATCCAGCAGGCAGAATAACTCAAGCTGCCTTTTTGCATGGCAAATTCTCATAACTGCTTTAAGAGAAGAAATGTAAAAGGAAAAGACAGCCATCGGGGCCATCTTCTGCCCAGGTTAGCAGCTCCTGCTCTACCACTGAACTGGCTGGAGTTGGCAGTGCCCAGCAGTGTTTACTTCTGGCATGCATGCCATCATCTTACAAAAAGCACTCTAGTACCATGATGGATTAAAAAAATATATCTCTTCTGCCTTATAAAGTTTACATTAACAAAAATACTAAATAAGCCATCTTCTGCTACATGTTTGTACGATGCTTGGCACGTTCAAGTTGTAAGCTCAGCAGAGGTCCCTAAGTACTGTGCTAAGTGAACAAGGAACACCGATCTCGGAGAAATCAGTGTCTCCTGTTAGTGCTGAAGGGGAGACAATTACTCATATTCTCCATGTACTCGCAGGTGGATGGCTTTGCACTGTGACCAGCGTTTCCCTCACTAGTGAGTCAGGGATGAAACTGCAACCGATAAATTTTTGTAAGGGTAGCGGCAGGGGATCTTGCAGAAGCAAACACAGTAACTTAAAATGAGACTATGTCAAATTACAGGATTTTTCCATTGAAATGACTATCATTTGCAGTTTTCTAAGTGCTGTGATAAGGCTGGCAATGGATAGATGTGGGCAGGAGGTTTTGGAGCCAAGGGGAGCCCCACAAACATCCTCCCTATAATTGAGGCTGCTGAAAGAGGACGCAGCAGGCACTGATCCTCCAGCTAAGCCAAACCAGCTCCTACAGCCCCCATTCCTCAAATCCCAGCTGTTTCCTTCCTCTGGGCTTGGCTCCAGTATGGTTTTGCTCTGTTTGTCCCCAGCAGAAAACCCAGCCCAGGGTCCCCTTCCCTTCCTACCTGCAGACAGAAGCAGTCGGGCAAGGCTAACCAGTGCTGCCCCAGGTACCTCTGTGGTGGTCCTCAGCTCAGCCCTGGGCCCCCTCAGGATGGGATGGTCTGTCTCCAACACGATCCATCTTCGCAGCAGGCCTGATTTATGAGCATACCAGACTTCATGGTGTCTATGCAGCCTAGTTTTGGTCGGAGTTGAGGCTGGTCCCACTAGCTTGGAGGAGATGCAAAAACATCTTTACGTTATTTCAGCTACCCCTTCCTTTCCTTATCTCCTCACCCCCTGCCTCATACCTTCCCCCCCATTTGGAGTACCTGGCCTTAAGCTCTGCATAGCATCAACAGCAAAAATTGTAAGATAGAGACTCTCCATTAAAACATCGTCCTTGACTTCTCTGTGGACCCTTACCCACTCCCATCAGTTCTGGACTGAGTGATTAAGGATCGCACCGTCAGTCTTTACTGCTTAATGAATACTGAAATACCGCCTCGAAATGAAAAGGCATGGTTTTTCTGTGACACAAACGAAATAGAAATGTTTTCCACTGCAAATAGTCCTCTTATTTGGTGTCACCCTGGGAGAACCTCAGTTATGTTCCAATCTTTGAACTAAACTGAGAAGTGGGAATCTTGCGGCTGATAAAAGCCACGCCATTATTTTAAAGATAAGAATGTTTAATGTACAATAACAAATCACATGATGAATGTCCAAATGAACAGGGTTTTTTCAATGCTATATTCTCAGAAGCAGAGAAATTAATGGTCAATTTGACTAGGGAATCAGCCAGGCAATTACACTGGCACATTCTTACAGAGTATATTTTATTAAAAAAAACCCCAAAACTTAAAAATGCCCAGAAACACACAGTGGTTTCTGGTTACTGCTTTGAACTCAATTCACCTTCACTTCATCAGTGCTACATCAAAAGGAGTGTGGAGTTTACATTTGTATTTAACTCTGAGTACATCCAAACTAGCTTACCTTTTCAGAAAGGAGGGATGGGAAAAGAAGAGCACAAAGGCATGGATAAAGGATTTTTAATTTCCATGGAAAAAAAAAAGGTAATGAAATCTAGTACGAAGGGGGTGTTATGCCCTCTATGTACTAGATTTCATCACGCTCAGGAGATAGATAGAGAGTGGATACCTCTCCTCCACCTCCTCTTATGGACACATGTATTTCGTGCCTTTGCAGCGCTCAAAGATGCAAATGCCTTTTGTAACCGAACCACAGACAGGAGGGTGGGAGGAACATTTTGGTGCACAAGTATTTCTCGGGCAACACCTTCTGCTGAGAAAGAGCACAACTGCCAGCAGGGAAAACAGGAGGCAGGAGCACGAAGCAGCCGTGGATGACCCACACTGCACCCAACCAGCCGTTCCTTGCGCCCACGGCTTTAAACACAAGAACCAGTTCTGTGGAGCTTCATTCTTGCGCTGCTTCCTCCCAGCGGTGAAGGCAGAAAATGAGTGGCACGTTGAAGCTGGTGAGAAGTGATTTTGCTGATTAATAGTGAGGAACGTCTGTTAAATGTCGTTGCTCTACAATTACAAAAGAGTAAACAACAGTGCTTCTATGGAGATAACTGAAGGTGAATTCATCCTCGACATTATATCCAAACCACTTTCTGCCATGAGATGTAAGACTGGCATATAGCCATGGTGCTTAAGAGTCTGATTCTCCCCTCAAGGATGTAAACCCACCCTGAAAATAATTGGATTTCCCAAGTATAAAAGGCAGCAGTGAGGTGAGGCTTGAAGAGAAGACACCTAGTTGGTTTTGGGGTTTTTTGATCCTTCGTTCTACCAAGCAGGGAGCAAAGTTGATGTAGGATAACACCAACTAAGAGAAAATTGTCTTGCAGAAAAAGACAGTGAGCTGGCGAGGGCTGCACGGAGCTGAGGTCTGCCTGGGGGGCTGTAACCCCTGCCACGGGAGCTGGACCCTGCGCCCAGGAGTGGGACCACAGCCCAGAGCTCTTCTCATTAAACCACACGCAGGGTGATACTATATTCAAACTCTAAGAAATGCGCCGCTTCTTGAACACTCTGCTATCTTGATTTATCGTACTGTTAGCAAACACTTGGAATACAGGCTCAAATCACTCAGATGAGAAATGGCCTTGTCTGGTTCAAATATGGGCAACTGATAATCAAAGGCACTTTTAGGGCCAGGGAAATTACTTTTATGGAAAGGATTGTTTAAGAAAAAGCTGATAACTGGGATGCCCGAGATCAGGATCTTGCTTTCAGCTTGCTGTGTGACCGCAGATGCACCAGTTACGCTGATGGTCTGACAACACTGCTTTTCCATTACTGAAACTTGCCATGGACTCAGCACAGCAGCATTTTGCCCAGCAGCATTCATGTTTTACCTGTTCATAAGCAGGAGTCAATGATTGGAACTTTTTTGAAATATTTTGAGAGATTAGGAATAAGGCTTCATTCTTCTTTTATCAAAATTGAAGGGAAAGCAACTGTAATTTTAACAGGTAGGATCAGTAAGTTTGATTCTATTGATCAACTTATTATTTCTAATGCCACATAAGATGAAATTAAACCTGGGTAATTTCGGCAACATTTTAAAAGATCCCAAAAGAAATGCTGGTTTAGAAAGCAAAGTTCTAGTGCTCAAAATCCGTGTTTTATCTGTTTTACCAAAACATATATGTTTCCCATATACGTTTCATAAGACTATTTCTTTTGCTTTTTGCCCAGGACTAAGGATACCATTTTCCTAATAAACTCATGTTAGAGCTCCAAGGTGAATTTCTCATAACTGCATCCTGAAGGATATATTTTGTGAAAACAAAAAATGAACGTACTATTTACCTATCAATACTGCAGCACACTCATCAATGCAAAAGAGCAGCTTGCTTCCCCACCTCCAACATTTCGAGAGACAGGTTGCCCTGTCAGGGCCATGCTAGGACTTTATCTGTAATAAAGAGCTTTCAACTGCTGGGCAGACAAAACACCTCTCTGCCAGCCAGCTGTTAATTACCATCGTCTGAGTCTAATTCACTCCTCCCCTTTCCTCCCATGCAGAGTAGCTGTCTGCTGTTTTGCTGGTTGCAGTGGTGTTAATTGAACTGGCTTCCCATTAAAGCTGCTGTCATTCAGTAAGTGCCACCACACCGCAGCTGCTGGGTTCAACCAGGTGTTTCCAGAAGATAAGCCACCCTTGCACTACCCTGCCTTAAGCATTTTTTATTCCAACTGATCCATAATGTGCAGTATAACATGCTTTAGGGTTTGTTTTCTCCGAGCCGTCTCCTGGGAGAAGTATCGCTATGTGGCACCGTCAAGCTGGGCTGCGTGCTTGGAGATGGGATGCTGCTGTCTGAGCCTCTTTTGCAGAGGTACATTGTGATCCAGAAGGTGGTCACTGTGGACGACATGCTAGTAATCCATCAGAGGTGCAGGATCGGTGCCTGGGTATGCCTTTTCAATTAACAGACACGCTCTGACCGCTGCTACCCTGTGCTGGTCATAATAGAGCATCACCGTTCCTTGCAGTAAAAATATATTCAGAGTATACATTTTGTCAGTCAGGAGCTCAGAGGCCCGTTCAGAAGTATAGCAATACTTCTGAATAGCAACAGCAGAAGAGTTCCCGATGCAAACACCTCATCCTTCCCGTTAGGAAGCTGACCCACAAACCTCCATCTGTGTTATGACTGCCCTTGCATTTGGAGGAAGGATATTTTCGAGAGCATTTTAGTGTAGAAACACATTGTGATGAACCTCTGTTGGATCTTGCTGGTAGACTAAATCCTTTAAATGGAAGGGAAGAAAGCAGAGGTTGTGGGCTGGGCTCTCACCTTGCATGGCCATGCGCTCTGAACATGCCACTCTACTTTCACCTCGATTTGCCTTGACCATTAATTTTTCTGCCTTCAGAGTTTGTCTTTCTCTACACTCTCAGTGAAAGCAACGTTACACATTTTCAATCAACTACACATGTTTCTGAAAACTAGAATTTTTGAGGAAAATTAGTCAAAGTTCAGATTTTTAAAAGAAGTGGAATGAGATAACTGAACGTTATCAAAATATAAGAAGATTCCAACACCAATATAGGCTTTCTGGAGTTTCTTAAATAGTTTAATCTGCTAATCTTCTGCAATCAGCAGACACACATTTCCTGAACACCAAAGTTGAGTAGTAGAAAGCTGTATTGAATGTATCAGTATGCAACAGACTGCAGCCGAAATCTTCAGTGCAGACCCTGGCTGGAGCAAGGGAAGGCAGTGGAAATTTTGGCATCGATTTTAATAGAATTGGCCTGTCGACTTTAACATTTCCACCTTGTGGTTTCTGAGATGCTTTTCGTAGGGAGCAGAGCAACTTTAAAAATTGTGGGAATAAGCTGAGTTCCTGTATGTACCTGCCTGGCCATTAGCTTCTGAGTTCATGTACCATCCGTCCCAGACAGCAAAAGGAGTGTGCATTTGAAAATTTAAGCCGCTGCAGCCCAGCTGCTCCTCACTGAGGTACTGCGGCAATCCAAGGCAACAGTCCTATCCCAGTCTGGCTGAAAGGATGAACTTCCCAAGTAGGCTGTAGTTTGGTGAAAACAAAAACTTCAGTTTCAGGACTGAAACTCCCTGGTGAGGCTGAGAGACGAGGGACAGCATCCCCCTGCCCTGGCCTGGGGTTTGCTTCCCTGCAGGATTGCAGGCAGGGAGCAGTCACCTATCGCTATGGAAAAAGCTGGAGAAAACCAGCAAAGAGAGGCCAAAGGCTGCAGTGAAGCTAGGCAGGAGGGGAAATCCACTAAGAGATGAGTAACTGGCTTGCTCAACATGAAGTTTGTTCTTATACTCTTTTTGTTTTACAGCAGGAAATTGATAGCTCACTGCTTGCATGCAGGGCAGCTCCTGGCAGAATTGCTAAGACATGGGATAAGAACTATGAGCAAAATGAGCAGTTTCTGTGTACACCTCCTCCATCACATAGGGGACAAGTATTCCCCATAAGCATTTCTTTGCAGTAGCAACAGGGGGGAGAGAGAAAGATGGGGCTTCCAATTAATTTTCCCATTTCCTTCCCATGTCCCCATTGTGTTCGTTTCCTTTCCAATCCTCATGTCTTTCCTGGCATGAGAAAGTCAGCAGCTGTCCAAGCTGAGGAGATCCCTGGATCCCTTCTGTGCATCACATACATAAACATCTCACACATCTAAATCTTTACATCTTATGCACTGCAGGAAACTGCCCTAAGCTAAACCTGTTGTACCGAAGCTGTAAAAACAGTCCTTTTTAAGAGTGGCAAACAGGAGTCGGTATACATTTGCAGAGAAATAAAAGCCCATCATTATCAAATATACTCATAATGCTCTTACCTACAAAAATTTCCAGGACATAAATCTACCAAGGTAGTCCTGAGACCCGAAGATCTCTTCATCCTGCCATGACAGATGTGAAAAGTATGTACAGCAGTTTCCTAGCAGGCTCTGACAAAATGCAGAATCCAATATCCCTGGATCAATTCTACAGAAAAAAATGAAGTTAAACATCTCAATAAACTAATGAAAGACTTTGGCAATACAGAAGAAAATGTGCAATTGGTAACAAGTATTTAAAAGAATTGCAGGAACAGTATTTTTCAGGACTTCCATCTTTCTAAAATCTTTCAGGAGTAGGAATTCCAATAACTTTTAATGAGACTTCAGGGTAAAGGTTCAAAAGTCCATTTCTGTCAGATTCCAAAATGGTTTAAGCATCTGAGAATAGACAGGGTTTATGATGTTCCAGAACTATAAGGGAATTCTGCACCTAAGAGTATAAACAGACATCACTAATTTTTTAAAACTTTTCTAAGTTTTCAATAGCCTACCTCCATCTTCGAAAGAACAGCATTTTCTGGAGCAATCCTGCTAATTTTCCTTGCTTTAAAAAGCAAAACTGAAATCGCAGCATGTTCTGGACCAGCTTTTGGGGGTTCATCATCCAGCTTCACCAACCGAGGCATTTCATAAAGGATCCAGATTGTCAAGCCTCAGAGCAGCATGATTGCTCCTACGAAAAAAATAAGGAAAGTACATTTGCAGATGCTCAAAACTGAGCACTATTGTAAATTCTGCTACATTACTAAAAAGCTTACACAACAGCTGAGCAGTTCTCAATGTCAAAGCCCAACTGCCAGCACCAAACATTTTTCAAAATGTAATCCAATATAAGATAACAAATTAAATGGAAGTCCTTGAATATACTACCCAGGGCTTCCGCAGAGACAATTTGAGGCCTGAATAAAATACATATTGAATCTGAAAGCCAGACTTCTACAACTGCAAAAGGCTCAAAAACAATCTTAGTAAAATTTCCATGTCATAAAATTTTGGGCGGGGGGAACGAGAGGAGAAATGTGTTGACTTAGGAATGGCAAAATAATGAAGTGTAAGAAAATGTCTCGTGGGGCAAATCCTGCACAGGTCAATGACAGCACACTACCCTGTGTGCTTAGATCCTCAGCTACTGACACTATTCACCACCAAATTATCCTTGTCCCCTGAGGGTAGTAGCACAGATTTTTTTTTTATGCTCACAGTCTAAAGCCATGACAATTAACCTTTTTGGCGTCTGGTGCCAAATACAATTTTTTGCAAGTTTTGTATTTTTTGGTCATTAGGGGCAACCTTAATCCCCTTCAGCACCTGATCAGACACATCATTGTTGAGAACTAGAGAGGAACTGACCTGATCAAGACCCTGGCGGGTGATGGGCACCCTCCCAAAGCTGCTGGGTGTCCCAGAGCTGTGCCTGCAACTCCCTTACGGTGCTCCCTTTAATATGGAAGGACCTGAAGATGAATGGACTGGAGGCCAGGAGATGGCCAGGGTTGGCATCAGGTTCCCGGTGCCCTCTGAGACCTCTGTGGCTGTTTCTGTGGAATCCATCACACAGAAACGCCTCCTCGGGCATCAAAGCAAGCTGCAAAGAGAGATGATTTTTTAACTGGTGTGGAAAGTGTGCTGGAGAAAGTCCCCAGGTACTGGAAGGAGAGTTTCCAACATGCCTTGCAAGCCGCATTGCCTGTCTGCTGTATTTATTCCTTCCTGTGCTTACCTCCCCATACAAGCAGGTATTTTCTCCTGGTGACAGCCACTAAGTGACTGCCTGGGTGAGGGAAAATGCCACTTCATTTGGGAGATGTAGAACCTGCCTGAGCACATAAGAACAATAAAGTGTTGGAAAGATTTAGAAGATGACGCAGAGATTAAATGCCAGGGCAATTATCTTCTGGAAAATAAATTCAGGTATCATTTTCATATACTGTCAAATTACGACAGATAAACAGACCACCTAAAGAGAAAGACCTTTTAATTTAAAAAAACAGTTTGCCTTCAGGGAGGACCAGTCAGCCGGTATTTTGTATTTCTAGCACATTTGTCAGTAATGTTTTTCTTTGAAGCTCACTTCTCTATTGTCGGCAAAATTACTGTCACCGTTCAGTACACATAACATACCTCACACAGATCCATCCCGCACAGACAAAAGTGACTGTCACGCTTGAAACAGCTGCCCTTGCAAAAGGGGTCCCACAGGAAATTTTTGTATGATTGAAAGGTAACACTTCAAACAGTCTGGATACAGCTTAGTCACCCATAATGAGGTAAACTGGTAGTTTTTCAAAAAGCTTACACGAACGAGCCTTTCATATTTTAATAAGCAGGTGCAAAAAGAAAGCATTAAAACTTCCCATTTTATTGGGATACATTAAAATGTGTGTTGCAGAGGATGCATGAAGCCATCATAAGGCTTAAAATTACAGCTTTGGGAAATTCATTTCCAAGGCAGTTGAAAAGGAGCTCCACATGCCTGGCTTGGGGTGCCTGAAGTCTGTTATATGCCTTTTTTTCCCCTCCATTATCCCAGTACTTCCTAGAGATCTGTATTCACTGACCTTTTCTATACTCTGTAAACCTCTTGTGAGGAAGACTGTCATCTCACTCAGTGCCACAGGTCCTATTCTGTAGACACAGATATTAAGCATTTTGCTAATGCAAGTGCTAAATAACAATAAAGACTGATGTTTCTTTGATATAAAGTATGCCTGGGGATCTGAAAGACAGAGGATAATGTAATACTCTTGCTTTCTCTTTCCCTCTGAATTGGCCAAACCTCAGTGAACAATGGATCGATTTTCAGCCGCTTCAAATGAACAGGATCAGAATCTGTGGTCTGTTGTTTCTAGAAGGTGGTAGCTGTTAGCCGGAGTATTTTCATGTCTACTCTTGGCTAAATATGATAACTTATGCTGGAATGGCTTCTGTAAAGATGCACAGCATGAACAGATTGCATTTGTTGTCTTAAAAAGACAGTGGAAAAATCAGATGTCGGTTGATACACCAGCTAATGAGGAATACATAGGAGTAATTTTCTGTTCTGTTTTGCTTTTACAGGGGGTACAAAAGTACAGAGAAGCACAGAGAGGAAATTAGGAGAAGCTACTAGGACAGGCTCCGTTAGTGCCTTTTAAGACAAAATGCTTATTGATTTCAACAAAGAATTCATCACGTTTAGAAGGATTTGTGTGCTAAATCAACAGGTCTAATGTGATAACTAGATTTCCAAAGTCGACAGATGCCTAGAGATATGTGAAAGAAGCTTGCATAATTCACAGCAACATCCCTGAGCTTTTAAAGTTGGTCCCTAAGGCTGTGGGGGAGGATAAAGCAAGATAACCCTTGTAATAAAGCGCAAAAATCACTGTCTTCACTCCCTTCATCATACATCATCTCCCATAAGCTATTTAGCAACCTTCTCAACACCTTATTGCAGAAATCGACTTCAAATACTTGCTAATTTTGGGCCCAAAAGATTAACTTGTCTTGGTTCAGTGTGTCAAAGCAACCTGCTCAAAGAAAGGGCCAAGAAAAGTCAACATTAATTAAAATAAAAGTTCACCTTCTCCTTTGCAACTTCCAATTTAGCCATCAGCAATTTTCCATCTCATTTTTATATCCTTAGTTTTAACCATATGGCAAGGGACCATTCAGTAAATGTGTAAATAACACAGGAGTCATTTTCAGTCTCAAATCTCCTAGGCAGCAAAATGCTTGGAAATTAGTAGAACATCAGTGGCTAATAAATGCTGAGAAACACGTGCATCCATCTGAGATACAACCATAGCCCACCTCTTGATAAGGCTTATCAGCTTTCCTCAAGTACAATAGCCTGCTGAAACCAGCTTGAAGGGTAGGATTTAACACAAAGGATCACTCCTTTTTTTCTCTCCCTTAAGAAACTTCTTACACCTACATAAGGGTCACCATGCACAGAAGAGAAAGCAAGAATAGGATGAGTATTAAGTTTCCTGGAGTGCCTACTCCTAAAACTAAGCATGAAAAGTGAGAAAAGGAGAAGAATCTCACCAGCTCCTGTACTCCTGTAAGAGTGGATTTTTTTTTTAGCATCCTCTGAAGCTCTTGGCAATTGGCTGCACTGCACAGTTGCAGCAACCAGATGCGAAGCAGCCGACTGCCTTTGCAAACACGGAACTGGTGCGTCGCTCTCTGCTCAGCAAACCTTTGTGAAATGACCCGAGTAGCCCTCCACCAAAGCATAACCTAGATTTAGTCATGGGTTTCTGTTTCTGGCTGTTCCTATTAGAAGCTTTGCATTCACAGTCTGTCCTCAACACTTTTCAGGCACCTCTTGTTTCTCACATTGCTTTATAATATCAAAATTGTTTTAACTGCAACTGGACAAGTGCTGGAAAGGCAAAGATACACTGGGAAATCTTAAGCAGCCAAACAATTGCACAAAAAACCCAAACTGAAGTAGCCGTAGGTTGGAAGAGAATTCAGGGAGAGTCTCATTTATGTGAGCCTTGTACTTACCCTTTTGTATGTACCTGCTTAATGGCCACTGCCGGTGACAATGCTGACCTTGAACCACGGGTTTGCATCAGCACAGCTGCTCTGAGGTTGTTGCAGAGGGAACCACATTTCACGACGAGCCTTACTCTGAAGCAGGGTGCCTCAGGTCCTGTAAAAGCAAGCCACAATGTTTTATTTAACCCTCTCAAATA
Source organism: Balaeniceps rex (assembly GCA_013401315.1). NCBI lineage: Eukaryota > Metazoa > Chordata > Aves > Pelecaniformes > Balaenicipitidae > Balaeniceps > Balaeniceps rex. The sequence goes on along the minus strand of VYZW01041482.1, from coordinate 12,566 downwards.
TATGCTCATCACAGCTGAGAATGATCTTAAAACATGTTGAGGGTTAATTAGATGTGAGGCAGTGATCACAAGGGAACAGTCACTGTAGCTTTGACCATTCAGTGAGTTGTCTTTTATTTTTATTCGTGCTTCAGCCCTGGCACATGTGATAGTTTCTGGCTGCTGTGCTCCAGAGTATTAAATGCATTGCAAAATATTGGAGGTAAATAAAACTGCACTGCAAAAAAGGCAACCTCATTATAAGCGTTCTCTCTTTGGACATAAATCTGAAGGTTTCAAAATCTCTCCACGCCCTTACCCCCTCCCTCTCTTGCTCTCATCACCATCTTTCCCTCAGCATACTCCTTTCCAGTGTGTTTCCCCCTGAGCCTTTGGCTCAGCTTAGTTTCCCCAGTCTCCCTCCCTGAACTGAAGCTCCTTTATATTCCTCTTCTTTGGTTTCTCAGCCATATCTTTCTCAGCAACCCTATACTTTCATTTCCCTTTCTGTGAACTGAAAAGACTCGGATCACCCTGCTGGTGCCAGACGCACTGTATGAGCGATGTTTCAGCTATAAATTCACAGCTGCTTTGGCTGAGCTGTGATGAAAAGATGTGGCAAGAAGTACCAAAGGCAGACCAGAAGGCACAGGAGCTTGCCTTGCTAGTGGTGCAGTTAAGCTCTCTTACCTATGCCAAGGGCTCTTTTTTGATAATTGCTTGGCAGTATTGTCTGATCTGCTGGTAGATGTTATTTCTAAGGCAGAACATTTTCAGTCGTTGCAGCCGTTCAAGAGAGAGAGGAAAGCCTGTTGAAATTCAATTTTTCATAATGAGGACGGGAATGAATTTGCAATTTCTTATTTCCAAGTGAATTCCTTACCATGAATTGTGAGGCTGCAGGCTCAGTGCCATCAGGACCCAGCAGACAAACTGGAGCTCTCCCACAGGTCCTTTTGGAGAACAGACCCTGAGGAAAGGACAGCTGGGTCATCCAGTGGGAGAGATCAGATTTATAAAGCCTATATTTCTCCCATGCAGCGTAAAACAAATAGACTCATCCCAAAGCTGAAGCTTCAACCTGGGCACTAGCTTCCTGCGGGAGTTGTTCTCTGAATTTCACAGGCCAAATTGAGCCGCTTATTTAACCATCGTTCTATGTCCTGTGCTTTAATGAACATGCTTCATATTTTGTTCTGTTCCTGTCCTCAGCTGCTGTCAAAAGGCAAAGCATTATTGATGTTCTTGAGACAGCCAGGCTGTGAGTACTTTGACCATGAGAGCAAATAAGGTCAAAAAAGGGCTTACTGGGCAATGACCTGTTATTCTGCCTACCACAAAGACTAAGACCTGGCAAAACCCAAAGAGAACAGGTATTTTGTGAGACTTCCCCCATCCTCCAGTAAATTCATGGCTGAGTCACACCTCGGTTGTATCATGTCTCCAATTAAAGGTGTTGAAAACGGTAAAACAAGTATTAGAGCCTGGAGGTTTTTCCAGGCAATTTAAATCAATATATTCAGACTTCTCTGAGGGAAATGTGGCTTCTCTCCTACTTTGGAGGATAGCACTAACCATTCAGGCATTTAACTTTGGAGCAATGGATCTTCCATGTTTTGTGGCTGGGTTTTTGGTTCTGGTTTACTTGTTTTCATACAGTACGGCTGAAAGGAGTACAGGATGCCCTTGCCAGAGCTGCAGTGTAACCTTTACGGTTTTCCTGAGAAAAGTAATGATGATTTTGAGCTTTTTTTATACTCATCTTCAGTACATATGTACACGTGCACATACATACATATGTATTTTTAAAGTTAGGCTTCTGGAAAAATATACTGAGATGCATGTCTGCCCTCCTAGCTCTCAATATTGGTAGACACAGAAAATTTTCCCTGAAAATAGGGTTACACATCAGCACGCTGCTGAGCTTAAAATGGCAAAGCCCTACTTCTCAGGGTTGCTTTTGCAAACTGCTTCAGAACAAGTTTCCTGGCCCCAGAAAAAGCATTTTGAGTATTTCAAGACAACATGCAAAGGTTGGCAATATCTGCTTTTGAAATAAATTGCAACCCTAACCTTGCAGGCAGCTAGCCTGCAAGATGAGCTGAGAGCGAGCTGTCCTGCCAACAACCCAGCTTGGACAGCAGGGAGATCACCTTCCTAGGAGGTTACAAGACACAGCCTTAGTTAGAAAAACCTCATGTTCTCTCTAGAGAACAGGAAGGATGACTGCACGATTTGGGAGAGAGCACCTCAGAAAGCGTATGGACTTGGCTTAGGTAAGAGAGCTCTGGAGATGGAACCTGGCATGATCTACATGGAGGGGATATGGGGATAACACGGCCCAGTTAAAGGTTTTACTAGTGAAGTAGGGAAACTACAGCCTCCATATGGGCAACTTCCTTCTATCACTTTACCCTCTGAGCATTCTGCTTCATGGACAGCCAAACCTTTCTTCAAAACATATCCTCCTGCAAGGCTGCCCCTTCAGACTGACACAGGCACAGGTTTCTTGTGTAAGATGTATTATTAACAGCCTTTGAAAGCTGCTTCTTTTCCTTTCCCCACAGTAAAGTTGCATGAGTACACTAATGACCTGGACAGGTAATAATACCTCAAGGTAACATACTTGTTAAAGCTCTAATCAGATCCAGCCTTGCTCCTTGTGGTGAGATTTCAAAGGAAATGGTAGTTTCCTCATGCTTGGGATACCCATTCAACGAGGGAAGGTGAGAGCACCCTTAAGTCCATTGCTCTCTTCATGAAAGACTCAAGGATTCACTGGTCCAAAAAGTTCAGCGCTGTCCACCTTCCTGTAAAATACCCAAATGTCAACTAATCCTTGGAGAAACTGAGATTTTATCACTTATTGCTGAAAAGCAATACTCTCACCTTGCAGGTACATTGCTCCTCGCAAAGCTGAGGCAAAGGAAATGGTTAGAGCTGACTCCTTCTCCTTTCCTTTCACAGCAGCTGGGGATCATTTACAGATAATCTCCTGCCTCTTAGCTAAGAACTTGAACTTCCAAATTTTAAGAACGTGTCCTAAGGCTATCACTTGTGCCTTGCAAGTGAAGTCCTTAAATTTATGAGGAGGTGCAAAAATCTCTGGAGGGTAAACCGAGGCGCAGTCCTAAGACCCAGGAGTTAGTATTTCTGCTGTTTCAATGTAGATGTAGGTACAGAGTTCACATTGTAACAGAAGTAGGGACTTGGCATATCGAGGCTCCACAACACTCAGTCAAAATGGAAAATAAACTGTTTTCTACGGGGCCAGCATTTGAATAATGATCAGCTCCAGACCTCTCTTGTAATCTGAATAGCAAAGTATCCTGCGTATTACGTGTGCCTGGTATCTTTAAACAGCAGACATTTGCGTTTTGGCAAGATGAGACATGGCTATTGATGCTTGAAAAAGAGCAAGACCGTGGGTAAATCTGGACTGTTTGTTCCAAAGCTGCACCTGAGCCAGTCCCCGAGAGACGCTGAACACCCGCAGCTCTTACCGACCTTCCCTTCGCTAACGTAACCGTGCTGCTGACGGTGCAGTGCTTCCGTGTCACAGCTTCGCTAAAACCCTTTATGGTATCTGGTTAGCTGCAGCCTACCTGAAATCTGATCATGGTACACAACGGAACAAGAGGGTTCACTGTGTATTGCTGAGTCTGTCTCCTTTGGTCATTAGTCCCACAGGTGTCATTTTTTCCAGAATTGAACAGAAATGTCTTTGAGTTACACGTATGAGCCACTTCAGTGCACTCACAAACTCGGCAGTGGTCCAGTGCATCATCTATTCAATGTGCCCCATTTCTTTCAGCTAATTCATGCCCTACTCTAAGTTTAACCTCATGAGTACAGATAATTACACAGATCAAGAATGTGCAGGGCCTTCAGGTGCTGTAAAGCAGCTGCAAAAGACTGAAGAGATTTTCAAACACACCTACCCATGAACTGCTGTTGTTTGGAGTAGATAGATATCCTGTCTCCAGTACGACTACTTTGATGAGACTCCCTTAAAAAGGTGCAACCTACACCAGCATCTGCTATCACCATGTGCAGCAAGATTTTAATGCTCCAAGGATCTGGTAGCTGGTGCCCCCCGTCTGTGACTCCTCAGGCAGTCTGCAAACGAGCATACGAACCATGACAAGCAATTAGGCACCAGCGTGACTCTGTTAACGATCAGCAGTGAGACATCCCTGTCTTGCTGTGTCACTGACCGCTACAGTTTCAGGGTATTTGCTCTGCAGGCAGGGGAAAAGGTTTTACGTGTGTTAATAGAAGCCAATAAATTATAAGAAACAACCAAATGAAAGAAAAATTATATCGTCCTGCCTTACAAATATTTAATTCCATTCTGGAAAATGGACCAGCTTCAACATGAGGGAATGCGAGGGCCAACCCCCCAGAGCAGCCTTTGGCCCCAGTGTGCTATGGCAGTTTTCTGAATTTGCCTGTCCTCCCCTATCGCGGCAGCTGGCAGGCACCAGCAGGTGAATTTGCCTTATATTTCCTCCATAAGGAAGAGACTTTACAATACTTTCTGCATGCTTCCCTCCTTATTTACTTACCTTGTATGGCTCTCACCTGCCATCTAATGAAAGGGACTGAAATCCTTGCCTTAAAGGTACGTGTTGGCTATGTAAGAGCTCTGTACTAGTACAGCTCTCACTCCTCATTTTTCTCTTGGAAGCTTAAAATTTCCACGTTTTCATTTGGTTTAGCTTTCCTTCATCCTCTGTTTCACTACTCCAATTTCCCTGCCTTTTCCAAATGTCACTCAGGCTCTTCCCTTACCCATCTGCCCTCCCAAATACCTGACCTTTGATTTGCAGAGAACTCTGTAAGTTGTATCTAGCAGTTCCATGGGAAGAGTTGCTTTCAGAAGCCTCTCACATTCACATTTCACTGCTTTCCCCAGGCTTTTTATTTTACTAACCAGCACAAATTCAAACAGTCAGTGTACAAGTGGAGTCAACCAGTACAGGGATCTTATCAGAGGCACTGCAAAAGATTTTGGTAGGTATATACTGTTTTAAAGAAGTTTTTCCCTCAGAAATTTTAGACTTCTAGCAAAAAACAGAACATATTTTTAATGTTCTTGATTCTGATCTAGTGAATTCCAGCACTTCCAAACAGGTTTAAGAACGGAAAGCTCTATTTCATCTGGTCCTGGAACAGTTACCAACATGGTTTGTAAGCATAAATCACCAGCTGAAAGACTCCTGAGACCCTTTCATTCTTCAAGTGAAAAATTAAAGCATAAGAAGGTGCAGTAGTATCTTCTAGAACCTGAATCCTGATCCTATGACTTAACCATCAAATCACACTTTTCTGCTCCTAAACTGCTTGTGCTTAGCCTGTGTGTGCGGATAGCCCTCATGGATGTGGTTGGAGCCAATAAACAATGAACGATTAACAAATCAATCAATCACTTAACAATCAATGAACACTTAACCACCAAGAAAAGAAAGGTCCTTTAAGCTTGGAACTTATTTTTGATGTCATAAGACCAACACTGTGGACCTCCAAGTATGGTACAGAGCCAGGAGAAAGAATAAAAACATTACACCCAGAATAACCCCTAGGCAATATAAAACCTGCCACGAATGAAAATAAGTGCCACTTATAATTCAAACTTCCCATGGTATGCAGTTTTGGGGTGTATATTTAAATTGTTGTTTTGCTTCACGTCATAACCTTTTGATAAATACTTTACGCAAAGTTTTTAAAAAGGCAAATGGGTTATGTGAACGGTGTCAGAACATGATAGCCGATACTTCTCAAGTCATTTACGCCCTGCTGAAGTAAATTAGGCTCTGCACAAGGCCCGTTAAAGTCAATCCTGCTGATGCGAAGTGAGCTGCTCCTGTAAATCTGCCAGGGACCTCTGTCACTGAGCTGCAAGAGTTTGCGCACATGAGCAAAATCACCCTCCTAAGTAATGGGGCTTAAGCCATTACAAACAAATAATTAGCCTCAGGCTTCTCGCATTTCTCTTCTCAGCACAATTGGTTGTCCTGTGGGAAAGGATTTAGGATGTATTCTGTAATCACACTGAAAGTGAACATTAACAATTAATGCAATTCATTATCACACTATTTTAAAATGAGCGCAGATTGTTTTTTGAAGGGTATCCAAGCCAATCTGATTTAGAGTAACTGCTAACAGCAACTTACCTCTTTGTGGTGCTTAGCATTTACTGAAATAAAAATGCACTATTCTAAAATTTATGAGACTTGATTTCAATGTTTTAATGAACTTTTCAGAAAGTGCAAACGTCTTGGGTAAGCTGCTTAGGCTGGGATTCTGACGCTCTAACTGGCATTCAGGAGACGTATTTTATTCCAGGTCAGTTATTAATAGTCCATTAGGACTTAGTCCCAGGATAGTCCATCAAGGCCTTTTGAAGTACCTAAGCAAAAGCGTGTAATTCAGTATGAGTGAACATATACAAATTTGGTATTATGCAGTGTTTCTCAGCTATCAGAAGCCTTGCTGTTCCTATATTGAATCAAAAGCACTCACCAGCTCTGACCACGTATTTACAACCTCACAATCAATTAGTGCATCATTACGGGTTAACGTAAGAGTTACAGGAAAGCAACGATAAGGAAAAATAAACGCAAGCAGGAAATACACAATTACTGAAAGTCCCGAACTTGCTAATGGCTACTTCTAATTAAATATAAATGGATGAGAAATGTCTGGCTCTAATCCTCTTGTCAGATCACCACAGGGTAACAAAATGATAGATCACTTCAAACAGGCAAGCAGTTTTTGGTGTAAGAAACAAGCCAGATAATCAATTAACTTATTTGGATTCTGCAGAAGCAAAGGGATCAAAGTGAGTTAGAGAGACAAACTCAAGAGATGTGAACCTAAACCCTGGTGACAGTTTATACCCTTGCAGATACAGCAGGGCTTCCTGGAACTGTGCAAAGAGGCAGATCAGAAAATCATCATGCTATCATCGTGCTAAAAAGGTGAATGCTTTCTCTCCATCAAGCAGAGTCATTAATATAATGGATTATACTGTCTGCACCTAAACATTTTTGTAGATGTGAATTTGAAAACACACAAATGGACTTTTTTGCTCCTGCTAGTCCAGGAGTGACCCATGGTTCAGAAGTTTGCCATGCGTAGTCAGAACCTTTTTAACACAGGGTGTGTTGGTCAGCAGGGACTGAGCTCTATCCAGAACAGTATGCAGCAAGAGACAGTTTGGTAATATGTATCAACTAAATACGACAAGGTGAGCACAAATATTTTTCCACACTGTATCAAATTTGAAATTGAATAACTAGTTATCTCATAGAATCATAGAATGCTTTGGGTTGGAAGGGACCTTTAGAGGTCATCTAGTCCAACCCCCCTGCAGTGAGCAGGGACATCTTTAACCAGATCAGGTTGCTCAGAGCCCCGTCCAACCTGACCTTGAATGTTTCCGGGGATGGGGCCTCCACTACCTCTCTGGGCAACCTGTTCCAGTGCTTCACCACCCTCATTGTAAAAAATTTTTTCCTTATATCTAGCCTGAATTTCCCCTCCTTTAGTTTAAAACCATTACCCCTTGTCCTGTCACCACAGGCCTCGCTAAAAAGCCTGTCCCCATCTTTCCTATAGGCCCCCTTTAAGTACTGAAAGGCCGCACTAAGGTCTCCCCGCAGCCTTCTCTTCTCCAGGCTGAACAGCCCCAACTCTCTCAGCCTGTCCTCGTAGCAGAGGTGCTCCAGCCCTCGGATCATTTTTGTGGCCCTCTTCTGGACCCACTCCAACAACTCCACGTCCTTCTTGTGCTGAGGGCTCCAGAGCTGGAACAGAGCTGTTCTCTCATGGGAACAGACTTCACTTAAGTGTCTTGTAGTTCACTGTCCTTGCTAATGAAAGGCAAAGCAATAATAGGCCTAAAACCCCTCAAATTTGAAGCATTTGTAATATCCAGTAAAAGACAGTCATTTCAAATCTGGTCAGTGGTTCACATTAATTCTTACTCAATATGAAAGCTTTGGCCATTTCTTCTGGTTTCCACATATTTCTTTTGAGAAAAAAAATATCCTCATACACAGTTTAGATTCATGCCTTTCATTCCAGCTTTACTATTTTCTGATCTGCTCCCAGCTGCCTTATTACTTCTTCACATTGATTTTGTCATCCAGCAGTAGGTGAATAAAAGAGTTTACATTGGTGCTTACCATTTGAAAAGTAACATTCATGCTGGAAGAGAAAAACATCTTCAGCTTTTGCTAAAATCCACAATACTGACTTTCAAAGAAACTGCCAACACCAAGAGCAGTACAAACAGAAATTTCACAGGAAAAGCATATACCCTCACAAAGTCCTTGGATTCCAGTAGGATATCCTCGACCAAGGCACTGCAATGGTTTCAAACCATCAGCTTGTGTAATGTCTCTTCTACCCAGCAACCCAACACACCAACACAGGATCACAAGTCATGCTTGGAGGACAGGAGTGTGAAAAAAAGTCCCTAGCTGGCTACATCTGACTCCAGCACTCACTCCAACGTGGGTACCACGTGCCCTGACTCCCCGCCTTTCCCAAATGTGTTCTTTTTAGATTCTCTTGAAAAATCACATCTGTGACGCTACAGGCACATCTAGAGAGGTTAGCATGGGATTTATAGGCAGGATAAGCCTTTCCATACAATCAGATCTTTGTGCAGTTAAGAAGCTACTGAGCTGCAGTAAGTGACAGTATGAGGGCTTAGAATCCCCTTCAGGGCTAAGAAGTGATAAATGATGCTATTCTGTTCTGGATTACACTGAAATGGGCTACGAATGCTTATTTGCATTGTGCAAACCGCAGGATGGTGAGGGATGAGGGAGGTGCGGCAACTGCGCAGTTTGCACAGCTGTCCCTCCAGCTATAATGTAAGAAGCCGCTCTCCTCCCTGAACTTATCGCAGCACGGGTACTTTCCAGACCCATCTACAACAGGTGACTCACAATATTAGAAATTCTGTTGAAAACACTCTCGTACCCTTTGAATTGCACCCTTTATGAAATAAGTCACCTTTTACTCAAAGGTGTTTCTTCACAGGCACTGTAGGTCCATGCCCTTGCTCACAGCTTTCTGTAGCGCATTCCCAGCACGAGGAGAATCTATTTTTTTCTTGCTTGAGCTGTAACCTTTTGTAGGCGTTAAGTGGCCCACAAGCACAGGGTAAAAGCAAATGAGCATTTATAGCCTGCAAATGAGATTCAAATGCTGGACTTTTCTCAGACACTATTAATCACTGATGCTTCTCTCACTCTCTCCCAGTTAGCTAAATCTTGGATTCTTCTGGTATGATAAAAACCAAAATGACTATCTCCTGCTCCTAAATTGTAACATGTTCCCAGCAGCTGTGTGACAGAGAACCCAGCTGATACCCCATGTGAATCTGAAAAACATTACAGTCATCTCTCAAGCGCTAGCACTCAAAAGCTAGAGTCCCTAAGCAGAAAAACACTTCATATACGTTTTAAATCAGTGGGACTACAAGTGAAAAAATAATAAAGCGATAGCAGCAGGCTGCAGTTTTCGCTTTTAGAAGAGGGAGATATTTACAGAGTCAACACTCAAACTCCTGTTTTCTGCAGAATAATATCAAGGCCATGTCACTCCTTAGCAGCACCATGACAGACGATGGTTATTCTTGACTTGCTGGAAACCAAAGAGACCAAAGCTCTTCCCAAGGAGCGCTCAGCTCTACAGAGGGTCACATTTCTACATCGGAAATATTTCCGTGTTTCCCACAGGCTCCTTGCGCATTTGCTGTGTTATTTACCCATCTCTATTTAAATGATAATCTCTTGGGGCAGGAGCTGCCTCTCGCAATGTGTTAGCACAGAACTTTGCTTTTAATCTCAGTTGAGGCTTTTAGTTGCTACTGTAAGACAAATGATAACAGGTAACTACAATATAGATGCTCTGTGGTTCTGAGGAATGATCACCTGCCTAGAAGATTAGTGTTTCAGATGTCTCAGCTGAAATTTATTTGTTTCTTGTTTATTTATGAGTTGAAAATACCTGTGCCCAAAGAGAAGCAATCAAGAATGATCAGTTTTCCTTTGGAGGAGTAGATGTCTAAAAGCCATTTTAACCCAAGCTTTTGTTGTTGGCTATAGTTCACAGAACCTTCCACAGAGGCACAGTTGTTGGGTTTGTTCAAGTAACAGATAATTATACATAGTACCAGGCCAGCCTGGGGAATTGGGAAAATTTACAGAGAATTCCTCCCAAATACTTCTGCCTTCAGCAGAAAACACCTTTCTCTTGTTCTCTCTAACCCACTGACTCAATGAATACACTGAGTAATTTAAAAGGTAACTCATGCCAGCATTTGTGGGTTCATATAGGTAGTGTACTCGAAGCTACAAAGAGCAAAGGTAATAAATTCAGTTTTAGGATCACAAAAAGCATCCTTCATTTCTCTTTAATGATTTCTATCCAATAAGCCTCTTGCAAAATGCATTTTAAAATCTTTCCATGAATTCGGGGCTTGCAAGCAGTAGGGATTATCAGCCCTGAGGCATGAGATGCACAAAACAGATACTGGAAAAGCAGAAACTTGAGAAAACCTCGTGCTCACTATTTCCCAGCAGCTCCTCCTCTCCTATCGCCTTCAGAAAGCATTAACCTCAAGGCTCACTCAACCCTTCATTTCTCAAACTGAGAGCAAAGGAGAAGCCCCAGAGTTTGGGTAACCAACAAGCAGAATCTGAAGAAGCAGCACTGGGACCACATGGAAGGTCCTGTCCCCCGTTAGCATCCCTCTAAAACAGAGGTATCCTCACGGTACCTTGGTCTGGGACCAAGGGACCAGGGACCCTTGGTCCATAAAGTGCTCCATGGGGAGGCAGTCCTCAGTCCTACAGCAAAATCTGCCTGGCTGCATTTGGCAGTAGTCCCCTGACGATTTTATTCAAAGCAGTGCCCACTGTACATTAACTGGAACCTTATTAGCCATTCCAAGCAAAGGGAAGCATTTAGCTTATCCTAATGTTTCCATAACATTGGAGATCTGCTGCTACTTGGAGACAGTTTTCCTGTGTGAGTAGTTTTGAAATATTGCTGTTTGGTTTTAGCTTAAATCAGAACAGGGGAGACCAGCTTTGATATTCATCTCAAGGCAAAATGTTGACATCATGAACGTTGAGTTATCATCCCGCTGTTTCAACGCATTTCATCGTACTTACTCTTATTATATTCTGTAAAGATTTAAAGGAAAAACTAAAAACACTTAAATATTCAATATTGAAAAAACAGAAGTTGTTCTCCTCATGAAATAAAATTCTGACTAATACTTTGAGGGGTCAGATTGTAGCATGATTTCCTGCAGCAATGAAGCTCATAGAACTGCACTGCTTATGTGGGACCAGTCCCAGTACTTCTTCCTTTCTGCCAGTAATTTAGAAACTCACTTCCCAGCATCAGCCAAATTTGGGTAGAGGTTTTTGCACACCTATTAAGCTTGCAAATAGGCAGCTGGGTAGAAAATAAGTTTCTTTTGCAGAATGTGTTATGCTTTCATGTTTTGTTTACAGCATTAGTTTATTTAGGGTGAGAACATGCTGCTACGAGCTATTTTAGTATGAGAAAAAATAACTTTCTCACTGGTCAGTGGATACAAACAACACATCATGGGCTCAAGTTTCTTTCCACAGGCTGTTTTCCTTCTCTGCCAGGCTTATGAGCATAAACCTGTTTTTTCTGTCAGAGGGACGCAAGTACACACTCATAGCTCATCATAATAACCCAGAGAGCAGAGGGATCCTGGCTTTGGAGGAGTTGAGGAGGACAATAACAGCAGTGGAGAAAAAGTTACATATGAAGAGGGCTGTGTTTGGGTGATGCATCTTGATTTCAGTAAGATGAGCTGGTGAGAAGACTGTGAATACATACGGGGTGACTGGTGCAGGTAGAAATCCGGTACTACTGCCCTGCTGCATTGCTCACGGCTCTCAAAACAGGAATCTCAACAGACTTGGCATGGTTTTGCACTACGTCCCTCTGCAGATTGGCAGCCAGGAGTGAATTTTGGCAATAATAATCCATCACAAAACAAGCTCCCGTCCCCAAAGATGATAAACCCATTTGAAAGTGCAATTGAAACCCACTGATGTCAAATTTCATGAGAGGTGGCCCAAGGCAGAGCACTGCGCACAAATAACAATTGCTACACAGCACAGAGCAGTTCACCTTTGCTATTTTTTCATTAAAAAAAAAAAAAAAAAAAAAAAAGAATTCTGGGTTGGG
>VYZW01041481.1:14578-25405 GCA_013401315.1 Balaeniceps rex | reverse complement strand
TTGAATAAAGTTTCGCAGCCTATTTTGAAAAACAGTGGGATGTCATTGCACTTTAGCTTTCAAATTCTCTTTCCTACAAAGCAGAATAAACCCAACAGCATATAGCAAACATTACATACCTACCTACCATTGAATTTATTTTTATAAATTAAGCACTGGTTGTAAGATGAAGTGACACTTTTCCTGTTGGAACGGACAGGTGGTAAATGTCGTATCGCATAGCTGCCTGATATTTTAACTTGCTTCCAATGCTACAACGTAGTTTGCAGACTGTTGACACATTAGCTCACAGCGCAGCATATGACAGGCTAGCTATACAGCATGCCATCCTCAGTTCCTGTGAGTCGTACCAATGCCAGTATATGTCATTTCAGTGTGAGCTTCCAGGGAGAAGCCTTAACTTTATCTGTCAGTACTATCTTACCAAATACGTTCTGCCGAAGAAGCTGATTGAACTTCGTACCTGAAAAGCTGTTAATTGATCTAAAAAATACACTCCTGTCAGCCTGAGGTTCAGTATTCCCTATGGCATGGAAAAAAGTGGCTAGTTTCAAATAATATCGGCATTCCACAACCGGACTATGTGGGGATGTCTGTCCTGTGTACAGTATGGATCTCACTGCCATTGCTCTGCCATCTGAGCTGATAAATCAGATCTTACTATTCAAAGAATAGTAATTTTCTTTTCTTTACAAGAATCAAGCAGCCTATTACTAGTATCCTCCATTTAGGGTATTAAAAAAGAAAGTGTGAGACGAGTTGTGTGATACACAATCAAGCCAGAGCGACCTGCACCCTTTGGATGAGCAGGTTAACTCAAAACATTAACTTCAGCAACATACCAATTGTAAAGTTATTGAAATGACACAGGACCAGAAACGGAGAAGAAGTAAAAGGGGATTTTTTTAAAAAGGTCTTGTTTGTGTGCTAATTTTTCAGATTAAAGTGAAGAAATAATATATGGAAGGGATTTCAAAGCTACCTATTCATGGACCACCATCCTAATTGTCACAGTAGAGCTTAGTTGATTAACAGACTCCTGAATACTTACGAACCTCCCCTTGTGTTTTGCTTTATTTAGTCAGAAATTCAGTTTGTATTACAATGAAGGATATCTTTGAAATTAAAATTTCCAACTTTTACTGTTGTCTAAATTGAGAGACTAGGTTTCATGAACAAGTAAAGGAAGTAGACAAGTTCCTAACTTAAGGGCTCTCATTCTCAGGAGGTTCTGGCGACTCAACAGGATCCAAATTTGCGCTCTAAAGTTAGACAACTACAGCTCGATAGTGATAACAGAGCTGTCAGGCCAACATTTTCCACTATAATTGCCACAAAATTTTGTCCTGAATGGTCATAAATTTGTATTTCGTTACAAAAGTGAGAGAATGAAAACTGAGCCTTTAGCAGATGGAAAGGAACAGTTTCAGCCTTATGCATTTGTGAAGACAGAGATGCTTTGAATTTTTGATCCTGCTAAAATGAATACAACCTTTTCTATTCTGTTAAGAACACTTTGTTTTTTGTATCTACTCTGTGGAGGATATTTTAAATTTAGAACATGTCCATGTGCCTGGAGAGCATTTTTAAAGTTATGCTTGCAAAAAAGTTACTTAAAAAATCATAACTGAAAATAGATCTCCAGGTATGATCCTACTACTGCTGAAGATTTATCTGGACCAAGAGGAGTTATATTTCATGTTGTATAAACAGCCACCTCCTGCTATACAATCCAGCATGATGCTTGTTTTCAAAAGCATGACACTGTTGATTCATGACACATTCAGCTTCTGATCTACTACAACCTTTTTTTGCTGTGAGGGTGGTCAAACACTGGAATGTGGACACTTTGCTCATTTTGTGAATTCTCCAGTCCCAACGGTCCTCCTAAAGTTTTTAAGGGTAACCATTTTAAGATTATATCACCCAGTTTTCTAAACATCTCAGGATGAATTTTATGAGGCTAACCTGATCTGAAAGCATCTCGCTCATCTGATTAGTCTCTAGACCGTTGTTTCAGTATTTTAGCCTGCATTGCTGCCCTTCGTAACTAGTGTGAATTCCATTTGCTAATGGACATCATTTGATATTTAATGAAGACTGAAGCAAAAAAAGACATAGAACATTTCAGCCTTCTTAGCATCACTTGTGGACCAACTCTTTCACTGCTCTTCCTTTTACAATTTGTATGTTTACAACAATTTATTGTGATACCTCATATCCCTTGCTAGTTGTTCTTATTTTTGCACCTCAGCTTGTTTAATTTTATCACTGTATGTTACTAGTACCCTCAATTTTACCAATTGCACCAAATTTCCACTATGTGCTTTCCCTTTCCAGGTTGCTGAAGAGCTCATTATTTTCTCTCTTGATACACTTCTTATCTTTTCTCAGCATATAGGCCTTGCTATCAGTTTTTTTGAAGAACCTCATAATCTACTTGTACTCTTGCTGCTAGAAAATTTTTCTAATTCTATTGAACGCTGTTTAATTGATTTTTTTTATTTTCTTGTTGTTCTTCTCTTCCTAAATATCATGAGTTACTCACTCTTACTCACTTTCATCCATTTCCCTTTCACACATTCTCAATCAGTTTCCTCCAACTGGTCAGAATGAAATCCAGAAGACTCAGTAAAAACAGAAGTATGGATTCAGGAACTTATTCTGAGAAATTCAAAGGGAAGGTGAACAAGTGATGAATGAGTTCTGCAGCCCCTTCAAAACCCAATATATTGGATATCACTTGTCTCTGAATATGCTTTAAACCCTTAATATTATTTTCCTAAAGAACTGGTTTTGTAAAAAGTAAAACAAAAGTCTCTTTGTTAAAAAGTTTTAAAGTCCATCATTTTACCTGCATGTAGTCTGACTGCTTTTTACATGCCTCCTTCCCAGATTTCCTGTGTGCTACTCTCCTAAAGCACTGCTTCCCTCCTGCCAGGTTCTCCATCCCACCTATTAATAACCAGCTACTTTCACTCCCACTGAAGAAGAGCACCTATTATATTGACACATTTATACCTGTTAAATTGTTTAATGCTCATACATCCCATCAACATTGCCCTCTTCCAAAAGGTCACACGAACATCAGGTAAGGTAACACATATTGGAAGGGATCTCAGGAAGTCATCAAGGCCAATGTTCTGCTCAAAAAAGGGTTAGCTATGAGGTCAGACTGGGTTACTCAGGGTTTTAACCAATTGGGTCTGGAAAACCTTTAAGGATGGAGACTGTACAGCCTCTTTGGGCAACCCATTCCACTGCTTGATTGACCCAAGGGTGAAAAAATTTCTCTTTATTTCCAGTCAAAATCTCTCATTTCAACTTATGTCTGTTATAAGTTTCCCAGGGACCAAAGTGAGGCCAACCAGTCTGCAGTTCCCCAGATTGTTCTTCTGGCCCTTTTTGAAGTTGGGTGCAACATTTGCTTTCCTCCAACACTGGGGACCTTCCCTGGCCTCTGTGACCTTTCAAAGATGTTGGAAAGTGGCCTTTTAAGGACATCAGTTAGTTCTCTCAGCACCCTTGGATGTAACCCCCATGGATTTGTCTGGGCTGAGTTCTCTCAAGCGATCCCTGACTTAATCCTCATTCACAACTGGTAGTTCTCCTCCTCCTTGAACCACTTGTCTAAGCACAGAGGCCTGGGAGACCTTGGTGAAGACTGAGGAAAAGAAGGCATTGAGTACTTCTGCCACACCTGTGTCTGTTGTCACTAAATCACTCGCACCATTCAGCAACAGGCCCACATTTTCCTTGCTCAGCCTTTTACTATTAATGTAGGGGCAGAAGCTCACCATGTTACCTGTGACATCCCTTGAAAGCCTCAACTCCATTTGAGTTTTGGCTTTTCTGACACCATCCCTATATACCCAAGCAAAGTTTTTACACTCTTCCTTTGCAGCTTGTCCCTGCTTCCACCTCCTGTATACTGCCTTTTTGCATTTGAGCTCTGTCATGGCTTTCCTGCTTACCCAAATTGGTTTCCTGATATGTCTCTTTGCTCAATGACATCATAGTGTGCATGTTGTTTTGGCCTGCGTCAATCTTCATTTTATAAGTTACCATTTCTTTGATATAGGTTTGTTCAACATGGGAGAATATGTTTGTACAGAAATATTTTACAGGCATTGAATACAGTGAATGTAACTTTACCAGAAAATAATACAGGTATGAGATGTTGGTTGACTTTTTGTTAAGGACAAAGAAAAGAAAGAAAAAGAACAGAGTAATTAAAACCATGCACACTTAGGAATGATTTACATTAGTGAGACTCTCTAAAATAACATTTTACAAAGCAAGTTTTAAATACATACACTGAAATAGTTGGCGGGGGTTGTTCAATCTAGGAGTTCACCATCATTCTGGATTCCCACATAATGTCTACTTTTATCTGGAGAGCAGATTTTTAAACATCAGTAGGGATATTAGTTTTTTGTACATAGCAACACCCTGGCCAATTTTAGCTGTGGAATGCACAGATGGGTATGCAGAATGATGACAACATAATGTCCCCTCCAGTTTATTACAGATCATAAAATTGCAATTAAATAAAATTTGTTATGTGACAACTTGATATGCTTGTACACTCCAATTGTATTTTAATTCTGTTTTTATGGTATTTGGTACACAGACTTTGTTTCTATTGTTTTCAAACAAATCAACAACAGCTTAGTAAGTTTCAGAAAGTACATCAGAAACTCACAAAGTAAAACAATTATAAAAACACCCCCAAATTTCCATGAGGCAATCCTTTTTCATTTAATCTTCTAGATGGGGTATCACAGATTTTTCTAAAAATGATTGTCATCACAAAGAATAAAATTACCTCATTTGGTAAAGTCAGTCATGACCACACAGCAAGAAGCAGAGTTCTCCAAATTAAAAAGAAATACATAAGATATTCAGGATATTTTCAAAGGCAGCTTCCTCATGCGTGGGTTTGACTTCTACTGACTTCAGCAGAAAAGGCAAATAGGAGGAGAGCTGCAAGTTAAACTTTAGGATCTAAAGATGTGAGCAAAATATCAGTTACCTGATATTTCTAGCTTTGGTTCTTACTGGGCATTAACAATTATTAACCAGTATAGTAGTAGCATTCAAACCCAATGAAGGTCGACTGGCCAGTTACACAGAACATCAAACTACCGAATTTGAAATAGAGCAGAGTGCAGCTGACTTTGTCTGTGATACACGGATGCAACAAAAATACCTCTAGGTGCAATAATTATGTTGTGTGTTTATTCATATGACCTCTCTTTACAGAAATAATACTACAAAATCATGCAGAAATCTTTTCAGACTGTTATGTTTTTTCATTCCAGAATCAGATTTCTTCAAGAGAAACCAGGTGCTAATTTGTTCTTATTCATATTATGAATCTTAAGGATAAAGCCCAAGCAAGCGAAGTATTTTGATGATCATTTATGTACCTTCTGATTTTAGAATTTCACCACTTTGCTCCCATTACCTCATTTAAATAGGGTAGAAGCTCAGTCAGAACCTACACATCTGTCCTAGTTTCAGCTGGGATAGAGTTAATTTCCTTCCTAGTAGTTGGTATAGTGCCGTGTTTTGGATTTACTATGAGAATAATGTTGGTAACACACTGATGGTTTAGCTGTTGCTAAGTAGTGCTTACACTAAGTCAAGGACTTTTCAGCTTCCCATGCTCTGCCAGGTGCACAAGAAGCTGGGAGGGGGCACAGCCAAGACAGCTGACCCAAACTGGCCAAAGGGATATTCCATACCATATGATGTCATGCTCAGCATATAAACTGGGGGGACTTGGTCAGGGGGCAGTGACTGCTGCTCGGGGACTGGCTGGGTGTCGGTCAGTGGGTGGTGAGCGGTTGCATCACTTGTTTTTCCTGGGTTTTGTGTGTACTCCCCATTATTATTATTATAATAATATTTTAATTATTAAGCTGTTCTTATCTCAACCCATGAGTTTTCTTACTTTTGCTCTTCAGATTCTCTCCCCCATCCCACCAGAGGGAGAGAGCGAGCAGCTGTGTGGTGCTTGGTTGTCGACTGGGGTTAAACCACAACATCTTACAAATAACTATTTGAAATGCATATGTTAGTTATCTATAATCTAATATAATGATTTCATGGTAATGCTCTAATTCAAGAGCAGAAAATGTAAGTGCAGAGAATGATACTGCCAAGACAGAAGTTGCAAATAAAATCCAGGACTTCGGTTTGCTAGAAAAGCACAACCTCCCCTGTGAAACAGTACGTTAAGCCTTATTAAAGCAGACTTTTCCTGTTTTTTTTCTTCATCTACTTACTAATTTCTTTTCAAAACTGATATCCAAGACTTGATAGGTCAATCATTATTTCCATCACCTTAGAGTGATAAATGTTTTCCAAGCCTTTTTATCATCATACAGAGTATCAGGTAAAGATACATGCATGCTAACATGCTAGTTTCCCAGCTTCTGGTACTTTGCCTTGTTCTTGTACATTATATAAATCTTCTTATTTAATTTGGGATTATCTGGAAAATAATTTCCATCTATAGGCGTATGGAAAAAAATCTATTATATGCTTCCTACAGTTTCATGAATTTCACTAAGAGGAACAGTAAATGATGATGAGTAACAGATAAAATTATACACTAATATACACAAACTTATGACAAATGTCTATTTGCTGGAGTAGATTTCAAGTCTCAGACTTACTTGGCAGCAGCATCTTTTCTCAGCTGTTCATGCTTCATTAAAAGATTCTTCCTTTCTTGAAAAGCCTTTCTAACTTTGTATCCTTTGTAGACAGCCTGAATTTTGAAAGCAGCAATGTCCTGTATGGCAGCTATAGACAGAGCCCCATGTTCTAACATGAACTGAATCACTTCATGGTGTTCACCAAGCAAGGCATAATCAAGTGGAGTATACCTAAAAAAACAAAAACCAAAACAAAGCCACAACAATTATCATTGAACTAGAATTCTAACCATAATGTGCATTTACTTCATCCTCATTTCATAATAAGGCAACTTCTAGTATGAAGACAGATTAAACAGTTTTCAGTAGGCTGTTTTACTAATTTTTTAATATTATTTTCCTGTCTTACTCATTCTACACACCGTGACTATGTTTAAGGCTTATTTTAGTCTCCTAATATAAGGCGGGGTGGGGCAGACTATATGAAGAGTTAGATCAAAATCCTCCAAAGCCCTATCCACAAAATTAACTGCTTTAGGCAAGCGATCTTAAAAAGGTGTTACTGAGGTTCTCATATAGAAATATAATCTAAATAAATAGCAAGTTAAAACATTTTTTGTGTTATTTCCATATGTATTTAAGTTCTAGAGATTTACTGTCAATCTTAGCTTCTATAACAATGACTGAGGACAGTATGACTGACCAAGCAGCAGGATTACACCTGCATGAAGGGATAATATTTTTTTTAAAGCCCTAGGAAGACTTAAGTCTGTTTTCAAATGGACACAGGTGCTAAAAATATTAAATGGCTTTGGTTTTTAATGGTGTCAAAGATCCCTAAGCCCTTTTAAAAATAATTCCCAAATTTCCCATTGTCAACACAGGAGCAAAATTTACATAACTCCCTCACCAACACTGAAACATTAGGCAAAGACATTTAGTGACTAAAAATTATCAGTCACAAACCATAATCAAGACCATATAACACAAGACTATCAAATAACAAGTGTCAATGCATGCGATTGTGAAAATTAGGGCTCTTCCTGATGGTAACTTGCTAGGACGCAATGCTGGTAAGCAAAGAAAAACAGACAGAAAGCACAATTGGACTTGCCATAGAGCAATGATTTGATGGAAGGATTAACAGTATCTGAACTGAAGTGTCTGCAGGAATAAAGACAATGACATAACATGAAAATTTGTATGTCAAGGTGTGTTGCTGACAGCATTTAAAGAGATACAGATTTTTGATAACCCAGGAATGGGAACTTCAGAAGGGACCTCATTTCAGAAAAACACATTTTTAAAGTATACCCAGTTTTGAATATTCTAATTAACAGGTACAAAAGATACTAAAGTAAACTTTATGCTACTAGCATGTATGTACCAAGACAATTTCTTATATTACGGATCCCAGTCATGAAGACCCATATTCTTAAACGTGGATTCTCTAGCTCTATTAGAGCTACCTTTGAAAGTAAAAAAAAAAAATCACTCAAATCAGATCTGAATAGGGGTTTCTACGACTGGACACTACCCATTCAAGGCCGCTCACACAGACTCCTCACAACCAGCCATTACTCTGTTGTGTCAGTTCAAAAGCCTGTTATAAATTTTCTTTTCCACTGGTTATCTCTAAAGCAGATAGCTTTTAAATCAAGCTGGCTTCACAGGAAAACATGCAAAGAAGACACCAGCCATCAGCTGTAATACGTAATTTAGCATGAAGTTGGTCAAGCAGCAGCTGGCCTGGCATCACGGGATGCACCCAGAACATCAAATTGGATTATGAAATAAATTTGCAAAGAACAACAAACCTACCACCCTCCAGACTAGCACTTGATCATGTATCTGCAAGCAAGTGGGCAGCTTAAAATCCTAGATGCAGTCTCAGCTCCATCTTTTCACAAACCTATTTAGTTTTAACCACTAGTTTGAATTTTGAACTAGTATCTCCTATTGCACTCTAAGAAAGTGAAGAAGGAAAGCTTCTTTCTATAGGTACATGGGAAAAAAAATTTACTATTTGGTGAAATTGTTACTGATTAAAAAACAATTTCGTCCAATTACAGATGAACCATACCCATGAGGTTATTTTTACTCTCTCTTACAACACTTGACTTGATTTTTCCACTTTCCAAACTTCCAATCTCTTAACAATAAACCAAGGTTTTGTACATGTTTATTAAGAGGCAATTGTGCAATTTTTATATACAATACATATATTTTTAGGAGAATTATATTTAAAGACTGATTCATCTGTTTTGTTCTGCACATGGACTAGTGCTTAAGGGCTGACATTTGCAATACTGCTAGTTATATTTTGAGTAATCTAGGTTTATACATAAGAACATATATTAATGCCAGAAGGGAAACAAAAATAGGTACTAACTGAATGACTATACTAAAACCACAGCTAACATCTTTTCCTGACATTTGAGCATCATTAGTACACTTCTACAAAGTAAGGAAAATAGCAGCCTCTTTTCTGGCAAAATACTGGCTTTTAATCTTACTTATTAAGCGTAATTTAATTACAACTGTTTATTTAATTTTCTATCAAAAATTACTAACGAGAGCATTGGCACTACTTAATTAGGACGCACTTATACTTTCATTTGCGTTTCTCAATAAAAAATACAAACAGAAAAGGAAGAGAGATCTGAGTGGTTTAAAGTAGAGAACAAAAGAGAAATGATGGGGGAAGAAAGCAATTAAAACCTGGAATAAGTATGGAAGTCTCAAATTTAGCACTAAAATATGGGGTTTCGAAGTCCTTAAGTTATTTAAAATGTTGAAATATTCAAATTTATATGGCATACTGATCATAATTTTATTTATAATTATGAGGAGGTCATCTACTCTAAAAAAGGCATTATAAATTTCTGCTAATAGTAATTATCTTCACGGTCAGGTGACTAATTCAAACTCCACAACCCAAATCACTTTTAAAAAACTATTATTTATATGTCAATGAAAGACAAAGAAAAGAGATGCAAATGTACTGTCTCGTTACGATTACAGGAGGATTTTTTAAAAAACTAGGCCTTTAGAATACAGTTAACCACCAGGTAATTTGTGATCACTATTTTAAAACATAACATTACATTTCTACCCTTTTCTTTCTTCTCACTGTATTCCTACCAAATAGAAAAGAAAAATTCCAGTCTACTCCAACAGCAGCAGAAATGTCTTTTCATCCTTTGTCCGTACATATCCACTGTCAACTTCATATAAATGAAAAAGATCTTTAATATTTCAAACAGGACTAGAATGAGTAAATACTTGCAGAAATCTCTGTAAGTTCAAGGTTCAAAAGTATAAACAGTTGAAGTTGCAATGTCTTACTTAAAGAAGAGATTTTTCACGTTACAAAAGCTTCTTATACTGAAGCCTAAGATTACACAACTCCTTTTAGATACAAGATCACGATTCTCTGGCAATATCTGAACACTTAACATCTAAATCAGAAGGTAGCACTTTTGCTAAATTACAAAATAATGCATTCAGACAAGCAATACCTCTCCTCGCTGTTCTCCATATGATTAGGGAAAGCATCAAAACCAAGGAGCAACTTTATAGCATCAAGGTAGCCATTGTTACAGAGCCAGTGCAAAGCAGTTCTTCCCTGTAAACAATAGAACAGAACAAAAATAAGTATTATCCCCAAACTCTATCATGCCACAATAAAAGCCATAAATCATACTGTAATTCAATGCTTTTCTGGATATGAAGGACAAACTAATTCTTCTAAATAAACTTCCTTGTTAAAATAAAAAAATACAGCACTTAACAATGAAGTAACTTTTTTTTTTTTAAACAAGATTACAACACTAGTGCTTTTTCACCTAAAGCAGCTGGAAAACAGCATTAGGAGACTAGCTCTAGAGTTGCCGTCTTTGCTGCTATGCCACCCAGATCTGAAGCAGCTCTCATTAACCTTTGTAGTTCAGACTGTTTTCTAGGCTGCTCCAAAACACTGTGACAAGACTGAGAGAATTACTACAGAATTCAAAATCAGATGGAGTTTGAGGAAAGCTTATCAGCCCAGGCAAACAAAGAAAGACTCCAGCTGTGCTTTCAAAACGAGCTTGTTTTCAGAAGTCTAGTTTCTCTCACATGAAGCAGAAGTCCAACTCTCAAGCTGCATGCTACACAG
>VYZW01041475.1:70700-81231 GCA_013401315.1 Balaeniceps rex | reverse complement strand
TTTCCCCCCCCCCCCCATTTTTAACCATTGCTATCAATTAATGGTTTACAACTTCAGATTTTAAATAGAAGACCTCTCTAGTATGGTCACTTTCTTTCTGGCAGAGCACTGTTCATTTCATATGAAGTGTTCTATTTGTAGAATCATGCAAGTTTATATTGCACTTTACATGAACAAAAGCTAATGATGGTTAAAACTTTAACAGAAACAAAACTAAAACCAAAACCAAGAAAATGAAAAAAAAAAACCCAAACAATTATACTTCCACTTCCAGAAAATTCCACCAAACTGAAATTAAAATTCACTGATTTATTGACTCAATACATCACAGAACAGACTTCATACTGTAAATGACTTAAACACTGGCTTTTATCCCTCCTTGTTTTTTTTTTAAATTATACTGACTAACAAATGGGATGACTTCAGACTAGATTTAGTTAGTATGTGTTAGCTACGCATGAACTAAACTAGACCTCTTTTTATTAACTGAAAACTCCAGTAACATAGCAGTATCCTTAATTTTAGTCATTTCCCATTTTTATGTTCATCCAAATTCTGTGATGTGAACAGGAACTGAAGATAGCACTGAGATGTAGGAGAAGGTACTGGCTCTCTCTATTGGGTTTGTGTGGCAAGGTTTTGGTAGCAGGGGGGCTGCAGGTGTGGTTACTGTGACAAAATGCCAGAAGCTTCCCCCATGTCTGACAGAGTCAATACCAGCCAGCTCCAAGATGGACCTGTTGCGACCAAGGCTGAGACAATCAGCAACAGTGGTCGCACCTCTGTGATAGCATGTTTAAGAAGGGGGAAAAAACTGCTGTGCAACAGCAGCCAGAAGAGAGGAGTGAGAATATGTGAGAGAAACAACTCTGCAGACATCAAGGTCAGTGAAGAAGAAGGGGGCGGAGGTGCTCCAGGCACCGGAGCAGAGATTCCCCTGCGGTCTATGGTGAAGACCATGGTGAGGCAGGCTGTCCCCCTGCAGCCCATGGAGGTCCACAGTGGAGCAGATATCCACCTGCAGCCCATGGAGGACCCCACGCCAGAGCAGGTGGATGTGCCCGAAGGAGACTGTGACCCCGTGGAGAGCCCGCGCTGGAGCAGGTTTGCTGGCAGGACTTGTGACCCCATGGGGGACCTACACTGGAACAGTCCATTCCTGAAGGACTGCACCCAATGGAAAGGACATGTGGAAAGGACCCATGCTGGAGCTGTTCGTGAAGAACTGCAGCCCATGGGAAGGACCCATGTTGCAGAAGTTCGTGGAGGACTGTCGCCTGTGGGTGGAACCCCATGCTGGAGCAGGGGAAGAGAGTGAGGAAGAAGGAGTGGCAGAAACGAGTGTGATGAACTGACCACAACCCCCATTCCCTGTCCCCTTGTGATGCTCAGAGGGGAGGAAGTAGAGAACTCGGGAGTGAAGTTGAGTCCAGGAAGAGGGGAGGGCTGCGGGGAAGGTGTTTTAAGATTTGGTTTTATTTCTCATTACCCTACTCTCATTTGATTGGCAATAAATTAAATTAATTTCCCCAAGTCAAGTCTGTTTTGCCCATGACGGTAATTGGTGAGTGATCTCTCCCTGTCCTTTCTTGACCCTTCCGTTGTATTTTTCTTCCCCTGTCCAGTTGAGGAGGTGGAGTTATAAAGCAGCTCAGTGGGCACCTGGCATCCAGCCAAAGTCAACCCATCACATTCTCCAGTGGAAAAAAATATAACTAAGGCTGCACAAAAACACTAGCTAACACAGTAGCGGAAGGAAGGAAGGAAATACCCAGGTACTTAGTGCTCTTTCCTGCTTAAGGTAGAGAAGGAAGAAATGCTAGCACAACCAATAGCTTAATATTGGACTGCAGTGCTGCAAAGAGACAAGCTGGGAGGCAAAAGAGTTTTCAGACTAATAGAGTTTTGTATACATGGTCAGAAGAAAATGGTGGGTGATGTTATTGTATTAAAATGAATTCCAGAGAAGAAAAAGCATGGTCACATGTGTCTTGCTGGCTGCTAATCTGAGAAAAACAAACTTATAAATTGGAAACAGATCACATGCCCAGATATATCCCAACTAAGAAAAGACATTTATCTTTGTCCTCTCTCTTAGTTTATTCACTCTAGCCTCTCACTACAGAATACAGCGAGATGGGCATCTCAAAAGTTCAACTCAGGTTAAGATGCAAACTTCCTAGCTCTCTTCAGAAGCTGCAGTAAGAGACAGGGCAATGAGATTCCTAATTCATGTTTCTCATTTACATGCCTAAATTCACAGAACAAAAGCCTTCCCCACATTAAGGATAGGTGATTGCCCTATAAGAGGTATCATTATATATAAATCATCTCTGAGCTAACAAGCAGACTTACTTTCATGTTGACACTGCACTGAGCTCAAATGAAATGTGCCTTGATAAGAAAGCGTTTATTCTCTTGTCTTCTGGGCTGCATTAACACAGTGTTTGACCACTTCAAGAGCTTGGACAGTGTGAATCTAGAAATCATTTGGAACTTGGGAAAAAAAAATCAATCACATCTGCCATGGATGTATCTTATAAATGTACATTAGGAAATACTTGCATGAGGCTGAGGGCTGTGGTGTGTGTACGTGGGCGTGAACATTATGTACGTGCACTCAAATAAGAGCATAGAAGAGAATTATCCCACAGACCAAGGCACCACTCTTCTCTGCTAATTTACAACGGTGGATTCACAAGCATTTCTTGGTGAAAGGCCGATGTGCTTCTTCAGAGCTGGCAACTTGTTTCCTAGTCTACAAGAGAGTGTTTAATCTGAGCCAAATAAACAAGTAGAAGCTGTACCTTTCTCTTCTCTTAATCCCTATAATAGCATTGCTATTTTCACTCATGATAACCTGATCAAAAGAACATGCCCATTTCTAATCTGTGACAGACATGTATACTATAATTACAGCAAGCACAGTTGTCAAAATAAAAAGAAGTAAAAAAAGATGCAGCAAATGGTGGAATGCAAAACAGTAAGTGCTGCATGGGGAGGGAACTACTTTTCATTTCAGACACCTACAAGTTGAGTATAGGAGAAATCAGCTTCCTGGCTTCTAAATGTCTTTTTTGATACATCCCTACTTCCCTGGCCCTAAGATACTCTTTCAATATACAAGATCTCAGTTTTCTATCTGCAAAATAGGAAAAGAAAATAATATTATCTACCTGATGACATGTGCAATGCCTGTATGTAGAGCAAAAATGGGCTTTTGTAATCACCTTTGTGTCCAATTGAGGGAACCTTTTCATTTGGAGGAGGAGGTTGTTTGGGCGAGAAAACACAGCTTTTACTTTTACTAATCCTAAAAATATGAAATACTACTTTCAGTGCACCTAAGACCCTCATAAAAATTACATGGCTGAAACTAAACAGACATCATATGATAAAATAAATTCACACAGACAGTCAAGACAAACACGGTTACCAGTCAGAAAATATTTTATGAAACATTCAGTCCATCTATGACCTCTCAAGTGTGACTCTTCAAAGGACACCTACAAAATACCTTCAATAGACAAACCTAGTGACAAAAATTCTCCACTCTACTAGATACTAGAAACTAAAAGCTCAAGAGAGACATGGATTCTTTGGCCCATTACATTCTTCCTGTAGACCACCCCTCTCAGAAACTTATGGGCTGAACTTCCCCTTCTCTTTTTTCCCAACAGGTTAATGTTCTGTCACTTCTGTCCTTGCTAACACCTCTGGGATAAACAGTGATTTTAGAGTACTTCAGAGAAAGGTGTCCTTAAGGGATGAACAAGATTAAAACCATCAGTGTCTAGTCTACACATAACTGTGATTTTTAGGGTTTGTCAGTCCTTGCAAAAAGTGTTGTAGACAGAGGGTGAAGTTTCAAGAAACTGTTTTGAGTGATAATATTGATTTCAGGTGTTTCTTTTATGCTTATTCACACCTCTTCGTTACAGCCTGCCACTCCTGTGGTGTGACAGGCCCATTCTCTGTGTCTGTGCGGCTGAGATGTCTCAATCAAGGGACTGACAGAGTTTGAAAAACAAACAAAAACTATAAACTGAAACATTTTTTACAGTATTTTTGTTTGCTCGCTTGTCAAGCCATATCTGTAGTTTCTGCTAATGGTTCACAGTATAGAGAACTGTGCATATTGTGCCAACCTAACCATGGTAACAATGCTCTGTGTGACAGGGACTGTGGAATATCATAAACCAAGATTGCAATCAAGGGCTTTTTCTGAAATCACAGCACGAAGGATAGTTACTTTTTCAACTATATCAGCTAGTCTAATAGGTGTCATCTCTCCTTGCTCTCCATGTTCATTAAGTATCCCTGCCTTGCTAGGTCCACACATATCAATCTAATCATATTGCTTGTTAGTCATTAATAGGCTATCATAGGGAAATTTTATGATTAAGAATTAAGAAAATCTCAGGAACAGTAATTTAAGTTTATTTATAATATTTAAGGAAGAAGCATGAGAATTAGGATGATTCTTTCACTCCTCATTGACTATTAACTCCAAATATAATAAAAACCTGGGAAATTAAAAAGGGGGAGAGATGGAAAAGATGGAAAAATCCCTACCTTTGAAAAGGAACCAAACTAGAATGAAAATTTCTTTGATAAGCTAAGAAAGTTTCCAGAAGATGTTAAAAGTTTAAGTGTTGTGCATAAAGTTACAGGGAACCAATGTATACAAGGCAGAAAAAATTAAATGGAAATGTTTTTCTTATCCCATACCTGATAGCAGCAATTCCATATTGCTGTTTGTAAGTGTTGCATTTACTCTTCCTGAAGTTGCATTGAAACTGGTGACTGTCAAAGTCATGGGCTGCTTCTTGCTTTTGTAATTGTAAGATCCTTTCCATATATAATTTTGGGCAAATACATCATCAGGAACTGATGAACATGCAAATACATCATCAGGAACATGATGAACATGTTTGAACATCAAACATGTTTCAATACATTTTGCAATATTTAGTATTTATGAAGTCAAACATCCAACAAAACATATGAAAAATATTAGCATTTTTTCTACTTTACCCTATCTTCACATATAAAGCATGGAAACCTGGCATGAACACGTATGAAATAAATGTATTTGTACTGAAGAATACAACCACAACTGTACCTTCATTTGCTTCTTTCCTCAAATATGGACATGTGCTAAAATTAAACCAACTTCACAAAATCTAATTTAACAGCTGTAACCAAAAGACCAGATTCCTCTCACTGCAGAATCTTTTTTATGCCAGCACAGATAGGCAGGGACATACAGCTAGGATTAAATTTTGCAGAAATTAGTATTGATTTAGATATCAAAATTTTTATAAGCATATTTAAATGACATTAAAAGATGATAAGTATTTTCTTTATTACCTAGTCACTTTTTCTAATGAAAAATTTATATAAGAAGTTTTTGTCCTGTCTTCAAATGCTTAAAAACATTATGAGCTTCACCAAGAGAAAAAAAAATCCCTAATTTAAAATTAAAAGGGATTATAGACTGCAGGGCAAATAAATATGCTAGATTTATACCTTTACATTTAATATTTATCATTACAGAACTGTAAAATGATTAAGTAATGCTATTCCAGCAACAGTATGGTTAAAAAAAAAAGTTACCTATCCAGTAAAAATAAAATCAAAACACCTAGATACTGGGCCTGCAAACTGCAAGCAAGGAAACTGCTGTTGATTTGTGATCTGTCTGAAATTTATTTCTCTATTTTCAAGAAAACTGATCTTTATGTACTTTATTTGCAATTAATTGGGATTGTACAAAAAGCTTCTGAATGAAAAAACTGATAATATGACTACCATGCAGTACGTCATTGACACACACAGTTCTGACATAGTGTACAACCCGTTAAAAATAAAAAAACCAATCCCCCCAAAAAAGCCCCACAAACCCCTCCAAAAACCCCTATGCTAAGGAATTACTTTTAAACCTTTACTCATTATTGGTAGACATTTAATAGGGTTATAGTCAAAGGCTAATTTTAATTAAGGAGACTTCTCTTCAAAAAATCTCTTCAGTGGACAGAGAAAGATTTCTCTTGGATCTAGTCAGGACATCCAAAGATAGTCTTCTTTAGAAAATCAGTTAAAACTGGAGTTGACTTTAGCCAGAGTTAGAGAGACTACCTTCTCTAGGCTAAAATTAGCTTTTTTGAAGGCTAAGTTGAAGGCTAATACTGAAATATTTAGGCAAAGCAATTTAAATTAGCAATATGTAAAAGAAGTGCAAGACTGTGAAAAAAACTGTGAAACATGTCTTTAAATTATTTCTGGGTGAGTAATATAGTTTCTGAATGGATAAATTGCTGCAGAACACAGCAATATCAGTGAAACCAACAAAACTTTCATCACATAACAGTTAGAAATTATATATGGATATAAATAATACCATATAGTCTAGATGGACTTAAACATTAGGGAATAAATTAATTAATGATGATTTTGTTCTGTTAATGTAATGTCTAATCTGATACCCTTTATTCAGTCTAAGCCATTCAGTGCAGTGTCACTAAATCGATTCTCGTTGTCTTTTCTACAGCAATTGTTTAAAACTATATATACCTCAAAGTACTTACCACTTAGTTTGGGACTTGGTGTTCCCAAAGCTGGCCTGGGGTCCTTCACTAATATTTTGGAACCAGCTGTTAGAAAGAATGAATGACAAAAAGACAAATCAGTAGCAAATATATTACTCAGAAACTAGTAAAATAATTTCCATAGTGGAATTTATTTGTTACAAAGTATACAAGATAATGTTTCAAACTCAAATACTAATGAGATTTCAGGCAGTATCAAGCCTTAGTATCACAGGAGTACATGCCCACTGATTTCTTCCATTGCTGCATTTTCTCCTCAGTCAGTCACCTCGATGCTACCAAGTCATTTGCAATACCCAAACAGTGTAGGCTTTCACTTCAGAATCCACATTTCAGAATTCACAGTCCTGGACTATGCACCTCATGTGTGAGATGTCATCTAAGGCAAGTTATGTTATTTAAATAGGAATCCATACAAAATAGCACTGTGAATAGTGCTTTGACTGGAAGCAATGTAACATCAAACAGTGAAGAGATACTTAACAAAGGCATTTTAAATTATGTTCTTCTCCAGGACTTAATTCTTTTCAACAGTACTGAGTGGGACATCTTGTGTTCAAGACTGAAAACCCAAAGATGCATGCTTAATCTCTTAACAACGGAGGAGAAGGTCACTTGTTTCTTTAAAGAGTAGCAAGAAAAAGAAAGAAACAAATGAGGCTGTTCACTGTATCTGCAACTGCTCAGGTGATTTGAGCACTTGAAGTTGGAGAATTTCTTTTCTTCTTAGAGCAGGAACTGTCCCACCGCTGAAAAAAGTGAACTAAATGCAATGGGACAGTGTCATTTCCTGAAGCTGAAGTTATTTTATTTTGCAGAAACTAACTTGGATTCACCAGGCTAGAAAGAAGACACATAATTCTGTCTCCTAATGTAGAATATTCTCAAGCAGCACATGGAGGCTCCATTCCTTGCTACAATGGTTATTTCAATATTTTGGATTTTGGATCTTGGCTTTGAACCCAGGCCTTTTCTCTCTGATCGATACGCTAAAAAAAATAGACAAGAAAAGCAACTTCCTTCTCCCTGAGTGTAGTATTTTTCTGCATAAAAAGGAAACTTTAGCAAGAAGAACTGAGAATATTTTTCTTGAGAATAATTTCTAGCTTATTACAGAAGGCTTGCTCTTAGTGTATAGATTAAAACTGGCAAGAAACAGGGACAGGGATAGGAATTCAACCTAAAGTTCTCATGGCCTGTTACTACTCATTGATTAATCTCTATTTCCTCTCTGTTTTGAAAGAAACTTACTGAACTTCACTGAACATGGTTGACCTGGAGGGCATACTTCAACAGCATATGCTTTTTGACTACATCAAGCTCAGGTTAGAAATATCTGGATCATACTTTCCAAAGGGCTTTAGTATAAAAAAGCTGCTGAGTCAATCAGCCTTGCCAAGGTGGATACATTTCTAGTCAAGTTCAGAACTGAAATTTTAAATACAAAATAAAATTTAAATACAAATTTTAAATACAAACCCAAAACTAAAACAAATTATTGATGCAGTTTAATTTTCTAGGTCCAGATATTTGCCGAGTAGGACTTTCAAGATTGCAGTTTTGTATTTAAAGGCCTAAATTCTCATTTAATACCCCTATAGATCCTTTTAGAGCTCTCAACTTCAAGTGTTTTATTCCTTTTCATCCAGTTCAAAGTTATTTTTGTGAAGTTCACAGTCACAGGTGAACAACCTGACCTGGTGCTCTTCTCCCTTCCATAGGAGAGAGATGTTTCACCCCTTTGTAATGGTAAAATTGAAAATATTTAAGATATATTTTACTTTATCTGATTAGAGCTAATACTTTACAATATGTTGCTCATTCTTAGCTTTCTCCACTGCTAAAAAGCAAGACCTGTGATCCTAAACACTTTACATTTGTGTAACATTTTCTCAGGACGTTAGGAAACCAGGTCACATGACAAGGTAAATACGCTCACAGTTACTACTTAATATTTTTTTAAAAAATTCTTATAAAGGTTCCTTACTATCAGATAGGACATCTAATACTACTTGTTTCAATATCATCAGCTGAAAATTCTTGGATCAAAATACAACCCATGAATCACATTTGGCCTGCCATAACACTTCCTGAGTACTGAACAAGTCATAAGCTTCCTGGCAGATTGCTTTCTAACACTTTCCCAAAGTTCTGTTCTGTTTTACCCCTGCACATGCCTGACATGTAATGCCAGGACACCTGTGTTTTAGTAATACAAAATATTCATTTCCTATTTCCCTTCCAAGTGGCAGTGTTTGGCTATATAGCCTTTGAACGCCTCTGTAAGAGCCCTGGGGATAACCACATCTGAAACATTAGGTATCAGTAATCTGAAAGGTGCTTTAATTATTCAGGAAATAGAATTCCAAACAGTTACTTTCCTTGGGGATGTTTCTCATCACACATGAAAAACACCATTCTCGCCATGATTTTGCCATGAGGTTTTTCATGCCCTGCCATGACAAAGTATGTAGTAAAAATTAGAAACAAAATAAAAAGTTGGAACATCAAGGGAAAAGTAGATACACTTTGTTTGCAAGTAGTATATTGTTGCTTACATACAAATATAAAATAATATTAAACCCTATGGATTAATTCCATGCAATGATTCAGATATCTACTTGGACTTTAGGCATCCTTCTCCAATATTAGAACAGAATCATAGAATCACTTAGGTTGGAAACGACCTTTAAGATCATCAAGTCCAACCATTAACCTAACACTGCTAAGTCCACCACTAAACCATGTCCCTAAGCACCACATCTACACGTCTTTTAAATACCTCCAGGGATGGAGACTCAACCACTTCCCTGGGCAGCTTGTTCCAATGCTTGAAAACCCTTTCAGTGAAGACATTTTTCCTGATATCCAATCGAAACTTCCCCTGGAGCAACTTGAGACCATTTCTTCTTGTCCTATTGCTTCTTACTTCGGAGAAGAGAGCAACACCCACCTCACTACAACCTCCTTTCAGGTAGTTGTAGAGGGCAATAAGGTCTCCCCTCAGCCTTCTTTTCTCCAGGATAAACAACCCCAGTTCCCTCAGCCGCTCCTCATAAGACTTGTGCTCTAGACCCTTCACCAGCTTCGTTGCCCTTCTTTGGACATGTTCCAGTACCTCAGTGTCCCTCTTGTAGTGAGGAGCCCAAAACTCAATAGAGTATTTGAGGTGCAGCCTCACCAGTTCCAAGTGCAAAGGGACAATCACTTCCCTAGTCCTGCTGGCCACACTATTCCCGATACAAACCAGGATGCTATAGGCCTTCTTGGCCACCTGGGCACACTGCTGGACCATATTCAGCCTGCTGTTGACCAACACCCCCAGGTCCTTTTCCACCAGGCAGCTTTCCAGCCATTCTTCCCCAAGCCTGTAGCGTTGCATGGGGTTGTTATGACCCAAGCTCAAGACCCGACACAGCCTTGTTGAACCTCATGCAATTGGCTTCAGTCCATCAATCCAGCCTATACCAATCCCTCTGTAGAGCCTTCCTACCCTCAAGCAGATCAACATGCCCACCCAACTTGGTGTCATCTGCAAACTTACTGAAGGTGCACTCGATCCCCTCATCCAGATCATTGATAAAGGTATTAGACAGAACTAGCCCCAACACTGAGCCCTGGGGAACACCACTTGTGACCGGTCACCAACTGGATTTAACTCCGTTCACCACAACTCTCTGGGGTTGGCCAGCCAGCCAGTTTTTTACCCAGCGAAGAGTACGCCCATCCAAGCCATGAGCAGCCAGTTTCTGCAGGAGAAAGGCTGTACTAAAGTCCAGGTAGAGAACATCCACAACCTTTCCCTCATCCACTAACCAGGTCACCTTGTCACAGAAGGAGATCAGGTTAGTGAAGCAGGACCTGCCTTTCATAAACCCATGCTGACTGGGCCTGATCACCTGGTTGTCCTGTATATGCCA
>VYZW01041475.1:53580-69509 GCA_013401315.1 Balaeniceps rex | reverse complement strand
CCAGGTAGAGAACATCCACAACCTTTCCCTCATCCACTAACCAGGTCACCTTGTCACAGAAGGAGATCAGGTTAGTGAAGCAGGACCTGCCTTTCATAAACCCATGCTGACTGGGCCTGATCACCTGGTTGTCCTGTATATGCCAAGTGATGGCACTCAAGATGATCTGATGCATAACCTTTCCTGCCACTGAGGTCAGACTGACAGGCCTGTAGTTCCCCAGATCCCCCTTGCGGCCCTTCTTGTAGATGGGTGTCACATTTGCTAACCTCCAGTCAACTGGGACCTCCCTAGTTAGCCAGGACTGCTGATAAAGGATTGAAAGTGGCTTGGTGAGCACTTCCTCCAGCTCCCTCAGTACCCTTGGGTGGATTCCATCTGGCCCCATAGACTTGTGTGTGTCTAAGTGGTGTAGCAAGTCGCTAACCATTTGCCCTTGGATTATGGGGGCTTCATTCTGCTCTCCGTCCCTGTCTTCCATCTCAGGGGGCTGGGTACCCTGAGAACAACTGGTCTTACTATTAAAGACTGAGGCAAAGGAGGCATTAAGTACCTCAGCCTTTTCCTCATCCTTTGTCGCTATGTTTCTCCCCGATCCAGTAAAGGATGGAGATTCTCCTTAGCCATCCTTTTGCTGCTAATGTATTTACAGAAACATTTTTTAATTGTCTTTTACGGGAGTAGCCAAGTTCTAGTTGGGCTTTGGCCCTTCTAATTTTCTCCCTGCCTAACCTCATGACATCCTTGCAGTCCTCCTGAGTTGCCTGCCCCTTCTTCCAAAGGTCATAAACTCTCTTCTTTTTTCCTGTGTTCCAGCCAAAGCTCTCTGTTCAGCCAGGCCAGTCTTCTTCCCCACCGACTCATCTTTCAGCACATGGGGATGGCCTGCTCCTGTGCCTTTATGATTTCCTTCTTGAAGAAAGTCCAGCCTTCCTGGAATCCCTTGCTGTCCTGGTTTCAGCTGGGAGAGAGTTAATTTTTCTTCCTAGTAGCTAGCATAGTGCTGTGTTTTGGATTTAGTGTAAGAAGAATGTTGATAACACACTGATGTTTTAGTTGTTGCCAAGTAGTGCTTACACTAGTCAAGGACTTTCTTTTTCAGCTTCCCATGCTCTGCCAGGTGCACAAGAAGCTGGGAGGGGGCACAGCCAAGATAGTTGATCCAAACTGACCAAAGGGCTATTCCATACCATATGACGTCATGCTCAGTATATAAACTGGGGGGAGTTGGCCAGGGGGCAGCGATCGCTGCTCGGGGACTGGCTGGGCGTCGGTCGGCGGGTGGTGAGCGGTTGCATCACTTGTTTTTTTTTCCCTGGGTTTTGTTTCTCTCTCTCGTTCTCCTTTTCATTGCAATTTTATTACTATCATTATTATTGTTATTTTATTTCAATTATTAAATTGTTTTTTTATCTCAACCCGCGAGTTTTCTTTTGCCCTTCCGATTCTCTCCCCCATCCCACCGGGGAGGGGGAGGGTGAGCGAGCGGCTGTGTGGTGCTCAGCTGCCGACTGGGGCTAAACCACGACACTTGCCCTTCAGGACTGCCTCCCAAGGGACTCTGTCAACCAGTCTCCTAAACAGGTTAATGTCTGCTCTCTGGAAGTCCAAGATAGCAGTTCTGCTGACTCCCCTCCTTACTTCTCCAAGAATTGAAAACTTTTATCATTTTGTGATGGCTACGCCCAAGACGGCCTCCAACCATCACATCACCCACAAGTCCTTCTCTGTTCATGAACAAGAGGTCCAGTGGGGTGCCTTCCCCAGTTGGCTCACTCACCAGCTGTGTCAGAAAGTTATCTTCCACACACTCCAGGAACCTCCTAGACTGTTTCCTCTCCACTGTATTGTATTTCCAGCAGACATCTGGTAAGTTGAAGTCCCCCATGAGAACAAGGGCTAGAGACTGTGAGACTCCTCCCAGCTGCTTATAGAATATTTTGTCTGCCTCTTCATCCTGGTTGGGTGGTCTATAACAGACTCCCACCATGATATCTGCCTTGTTGGCCTTCCCCCTGATTCTTACCCATAAACACTCAACCCTATTGTCACCATCATCAAGCTCTAGACAGTCAAAACACTCCCTAACATACAGGGCTACCCCACCGCCTTTCCTTCTTTGCCTATCCCTTCTGAAGGGGGAGATCTGTTTATATTTATATAAATTTATATATATTTATAAATATTATAGCCATCTGTTGCAGCACTCCAGTTGTGCAAGTCATCCCACCATGTTTCTGTGATGGCAACTATATAATTTTGCAGTATTGCAACTGTCATAGCTGTCTTGCAGCTGACACAATCTCTGGTAAATAAAATTTTCCTGATCTAAGCTTAGTAGGTATGTGCAAAACCATTGTGATTCTTACTCTGCTGAGCTTATGAGAATGTAGTCCACACCTGACTCAGTCAGAAGTCCAAAAGCAGGTGTTTCCCAAGTATTTAGCCTCCAGAATTATATCTGGAATTGACACCTCTGAGCATGCAAACAAAAGACAAGTACATGAAAGCATATGTCCTATTAAACACAACTGACAAAGAATTAGAGTTATCCTCTTAGATGTTCCCTCCTAGTTCTCCTTGCCTTATCTTATTAGACTGCAAGTAAAGAAAATCACTGAAATACGATAGAGGAGACATGTAGTGGGAAACAGAAGAGCTTACCTTCACAAACTGGAACTTTCCCAGTCCATGTGCCATCAGACCTACAGGCTCTATGCTCTGATCCTCCCACCAGGAAGAAGCCTGGCTGACAAGTGTAAATCAATGTATAACCAAGTGAGGGAAGATCCATTCCTGCAACATTAGCATGTGTTGGCGTTTCTGGTTGTTTACAGCTGTGAGCTACAAAGAAAAGATAAAATATCCTTCAGTCAAAATGATGAAAATATTTCTGAAAAAATAATCCATACCCATTCTGACAGGTAACTAATGAAGAAAAAAGTATCAATAAATATAACATTAATAAATTTTTAATTCACATTAAAAATTACTACATAGCCTATAAATTACTGTCCTGAGCCTGTAAATACACTCTTGAAAATGGACCTTTCAATTTCAAGAGACCAAGAACCAACTTAAATGCACTTGCACAACCAAAATTAATTGTCTGCACATGCGAACACAAACAGCGCACATGTTATAGAATCATAGAATCTTTCTACAGTTAAAAGTAATCATGGCTTGTGACTTACAGGACTTATGATATCTGTGTAGCATTGAATAACAGTAAATAAATGGGTCATTTGGAAAACACTATGAAAGGTCAAGAAGAAACTGTAGGTGAGGCAAGTTTTAAATATCAGGCAGAAAAATGAATTACCATTCCTAATCTCATGCAAAGTGTCTTATATCTTTAAAAACCACTAGAATCTGAGAGTCTTGTATTATCTCAAAACCAGCCTACCTCCAAGAGCAGAGCTCACCTTTCAACACAGTGAGCTACTGATTTGCTGTTTGCTTAGGGGGAACGCTAACACCAACTGAAACACTAATGCTGTTTTCTTCTCCATACAGTGAAGTGATCCTATAAGGTCAGACCTTATAAGGTGAGACTATTTCCAGAAAAATACAGCTGGCTAGCTGAAAAACTAGGAAGATTAACAATGATGTTATACCTTCAGTAAATTAGCACTACTTACCAAAGTGTAAAAGTTCTAAGAAATTAAATGCTACTTCCTGTACCCAGGTAAGAAGATTCTCTCCATTTCACATTCAAAAACCAATTACAAACCCTTTTTTCTCCCTTCTTAAAATACCCTGACTCCTTAGTTGGGAAACATCTCAAACTCTTTACTAGAACTGATAGTAACTATCTGCTCCAGTACAAGTTAGGGTTGTGCAGGGCCTTCCTACATGTCCTGTTCTAACCACCTCCTCCCAACTTTTTCACCCTCTTCACTGGAAGGGTTACTCCCTCTTAGATAGAAACTTAGTATTTTCAGCATCTCTATGGATGACGAGCTGTCTCTTATTCTCATTTTGTGTGTTGTTTTTTTTTTAATTCTATAGGCTATTGTAGAAAAAGTCACTCACAAAATCACATTTCTAGCTGCTGTAAGCTAGTAATACAAATTTGTATTAACTTTAAGTTAATAAAACTATATAAATCAAGTTAACTTTATAACAATGTTACTGTAACTAAATAGCCTAGATAAAAAAATAGATCAAAAATCTGTCATTTACTTACGTATACATTCTGGCTGGATTCCACTCCATGTAAGATCAGGAAGGCAAGTTCGTGTTGTTGAGCCATGGAGAAGGTGTCCTTTTTCACACTGAAATTGAACAACATTTCCCACCTGTGAAAAAGTAGAAATTACAGTAATATTGTTATGAGGAAGTATCAGTTGTTTTTTTTTTTTTCCAAATTTGATACCAAACTCCTTCACATAATACAGGCTCGATAAATTGTGAAGCTCTTTCTGTAGAGAGTAAATGAATTTCACAGAGCATTTTGATACGAAATAAAAATTTGCTTCATTCTCATTGAAATTACTCTCCCCTCAACCTGAAATCCTCCATAGAAGAGAACTGAAACCTCATCTTTTGTGGTCTCTCTGGTGTGTTGCTTTGGGCCCGGAATAACTGAGGCACTGTTGAGTTTGGAAACCAAGCTTACTGTGGCTTCCTAGTTCTGGGCCAAGGAGGAGCCAGTTAGGCAATGTTGCAGCAAACCAGGGAAGCTGCAGAGCTGAAATGGGTAACAGATTCTGCTGGACCTTTGCTGAACTTTGTTGAACATTCCCTTTGTGGAATGCTGGATGAATTCACAAGTTATAATGAGAAATATTTCATTAGAACACACAAGGCCTGGTCAACAACACTGTCTTATGCTTCAGAAACTATAATGTTCCTATAATATTTTAATTTTGTTTTTTGATGACAAGAGGTAAAAGAATCGTTCTTTATACCATGCAGATAATAGAAACTGGAACACAAGTACATTACAATTTACAATAACAATTCATCTGAGATTAGTTTTAAATTATTATTCTTATTATGGGTATGTGTTGCATAAAAAGGAAAATAGAATTCTTTAGTCAATAACAGTTTCTGCACAAACATAACATAGAATAACTTTTCAGCATGTCCAGTCATGGTGACATTGATGAAAATGCAAATAACTCTCAGTTTCCACCAAAAGCAGGGAAATCAGATTGCAAGTATATCATTCAGAGAGTAGTTTATTACATGCTGTGAGTGGTTAACTCAAATATTAAGGCACATAGATTAGATCACATCTACTGTTCTGCAGTGACCTGTATTAATGTATTTATCAACTCATGTTTAAAGAAGAAGTTGAAAACTGAACTGTATTTGACAGCACATTTATGGTTCTGGTTTTGGGGGTTTGTTTCATTATTTTGTCTAAATATGTAACACTTGATTCAAATTGATGCTCAAAGGTAAAATGTGGACCCTTTCACAATATTTTAGTCCTGGGAAACAGCATTCCACTGCTACAAGTAGTCGTTTGATACTTTATAGTACTATTCCATTTCAGCTCAAGCATCTCATCAGAATGAAATTTAATAATAACCCATGAACTACAGATAGTAGCTCATCAACACAGTATGTGATTCATCTCCCTTTTTTCCCTCTTTACTGTGCTCACTGGACTATGTAATTACTTTTAAAAGATTTTGAAGAAAATACACTTTCATGATTAAGCACTAAGTGGGAAAACACTAGAAGTTTCAAAAGTTGCACCAAATAGAAATAGAAGTACTTTTTTGGTGGTAGTTAAAACAACCACCACCAATATATTACTTTACAACAAGTACTAGTCTTGTGAAAGTATTGCTCATTTCCGTAATCTGCCTTTATCGAAGCAATCTCCATTCACAACTATGGAAGGAACACCTGCACTATTTAATCTTTAGCTATGAAGGAAGACAATACTTCAACACTCTCTTTAAAACCATGACCCTTTTTCCCTTGCTCACACCAAAAAAAATCCAGCCAAAACCAAATGTCAGCTTAACAATTCAATGTAGTCTCTTAATGTACATCTGAATAGGAACTTAATCTTCTTTCCACTTTATTTTTTCAAAGTTGACTCTATGATCTTCCTGAATATAAAATATTTAAGCAAAAATATAACTGTTTTGTGATGTGGAGTAGCTGGACATCATGGAAGTCAATGAGGTAAAGAGGTTAATTGGCTACTTATACTCAGATATCTAATTCTAAACTGTAACTAAGTTAGGGATTCAAACTCTAGTAGTCAATAGCAACTCCAGAAGTAGCTACTGTATGGCTTTCACTGCTTAGTTACACTACCTCACTTACTTTCAATTAACATTTTATGTGCTACATTCTCTTTTTAGAAAAAAAGTATCTTCTTTTTAGAGTTCGACAGTTCTCACAATGTGATTATCTTTCATATATTAGCTCAACACTACTTAAATATGGACAATACTGAATTAATCAGATAACTGCAATCTTGAAATTTTCACCTACTTTTTAGCAGGATATTACCTAAAATAAATTTGTCACTGTATAGAATCTCTTTAGAGGCATAAAAAGTCAACAGATCAAAAAAAAAGAATTCATATATTCCGTAAAATTCAGTATGTTGTAATTCTACTCATCAAGAATGTCCTGAACAGAAAGTTCATACTTTGTGAGTTGGAAGGGCTGCAAAATCACGTCCATAAAGTCTTTAGACCTACAGGACTCAATAGTTAACAGTGAAAAAAGGAAGGAGGTGTGTTTCTTCAATTTTCTGTAACTTCTCTCTCTTCTTAGCTGCCTGTTCATGACTTTGGATTAGTTCTTAATGAACTGAGTCATCTGCTGGACAGATATATTGAAAGAAAACTGTTCACCTGAAGAGCAGAACCAAGAAATGCGTAGAATTTTTTCCACTGTCTGCCCATCTTCACTGCAGCTCTGCCTACATTATGGCTTAACTGAAGCTTGGTTGACTAAACATCAAACCAGTTCTTTAGTACTAGAAATATGTCAGTGAGGTAAGGAAATGGCTCAAGTTGCCAAGTAAGTGGAAAGTACAGTAATACAGTATTGCCACTACTAGTAACAGGTTATTGAGTTTGCAAACCTCTGGGCAGAGGCTTGCCAGGCTTTCTTTGTCTGAAAGTGTCTTGAGCTGCCTGGAGTTTTGGGTTGTTTTCTTTTTTAAACTTTGTTTAGCTGCAACATCAAATTTTCTTGTGATCAAGTGGATATGACTAATTTTTATGCCTTTCTTTATCTTTGTATGGTACAATCAGAGCTTTATATCCATAGTAATAACAAGAAGCTGTTATGTGCAGAATGAGCTATTTTCCACCAATGTGATGCGGTATAGAGCAATACAGGCCTGGCACTGGAATTGTGAAGAAGACTACAGGTGTGGGTATGATAAGACGTGTGACACAGGCTCGGTGCTGAAGAACCCATTGCTGTGAACAGCTCACCCATGGTCACTTAAAGAAATGCAGATCTGGACAGAACCAGGTTTCAGGGTTAAAAAAGAACAAGTATCTAACATAGGTGAAATGTGCCTTATAAAGTAGATTGAAATATAATGTGAA
Source organism: Balaeniceps rex (assembly GCA_013401315.1). Taxonomy (NCBI): domain Eukaryota; kingdom Metazoa; phylum Chordata; class Aves; order Pelecaniformes; family Balaenicipitidae; genus Balaeniceps; species Balaeniceps rex. Next base: position 61,968 of record VYZW01041475.1, on the reverse strand, counting down.
GCTGCAGTGTGAGTGGTGTAAAAGTATTAGAAACATTATAAATAACCCCAGGTGAATCAACAATGACAGAGACCATGTGGTACTTCACTCTGAGTATTTGCAACAGCANGACCAAAAAAAAAAAAGGTAAAAAAAGTCAAATTCACATTCCTGCCAGTGAAGCACTCCAGATTCTGACACTAACATCCCCCACTGACACCAGGCTGAAGCCACAAACCTCAGGATCCTGAGAAGCAGAAGGAGCCAGGAAAATTACGTGGTGTCTGATAAGGCTTAAATTACATTTTCATTGACGCAGTGATGATGCCAACTGTGCTAATGGAGACAGCTATACTCTGGTAGTACAGCACTTCTCTTGGAATGTCATCCTACAATTCAATCAACACTAAAGTTTTTATAAGCCTTTCATTTACACAACGAATTATTTGCAAGGTTGCTCCACATCTGCTAATCAAGTTTCATACGGCCTTTCATAATATAGAACTCAAGAGCTAACACAGGGCTACCACTACTGTAATGTGGTTATTTTCCTTTCTAAATTCAGACTGCCCTTTGGCTCCCTTCAGGCTTTCCCCTACATTAAGTAGGGGAAAATAGCTGAATTTCTACAAAAACATATGTTGGAAAAGTATGAGAAGTAATAAATCTTACATATATGACTGATTGGTCTAAGCAGTTCTAAACTGTTTCTTCAATTCAGTAGTATCTTGTGTTACAACAGCTTATAGTGAAAGTGCTATAAGCAAGTTTCTATGTTACTAGCAATATTTCTGAAGAAATATTTCAAAACCACAGTTTCTTTCCAAGGAGCAATTTATTTTCCAAATTACAGATGAAGTCAGTATTCACTAAGTTCTAAAGGTATTTTGTCTTCATTGTAACACACTGTTAAGGTAGATCTATCAAACTAAAAATACTCAGATGAAAGGTAAACATCCTAGAAGTACATATTCATAACACTTAAAGCAGGTGATGCTACTCATTTACGTGCCATGCCTAATATCCAAGTAGCACTAAACTGGTATTTTGATGTTATTTGAACACATAAGAATGTGATCTGCTTCTGCCTGCTGAATTCAATACTGAACAATAAAATCCACGCAATATTCTGTTACATCTTTATTACAAAGCTCCTATTTAACAGTTGAAACACCATTCAAATGTTGAGGTGGTGATATTTGTGCTTTTATTAGTGTAGGTTCCAGGAGGTCAGGTTTTGATACACCTTTCAATCAAGCCTGGAATTTTGTTGTGCACGCCTGAACTTTCAATACAATGAATGAGATAGGAAAACAGATAATCAAGAGTAGGGGAAACAACAAGAACAAAAAAACAGTGCTGTGGAAGTTCATGACTTGCCATTAATATTGTGAAAACCAAGTGACAGTCAGTGACATAGTCAGGTAAAAGAGGAAGTATTGTCATTTGTTGAAAAGCACTTAAAACAGGACTCCATATATGAAGACTTGAATTCTACTGTCAGGCTACAGCTTGATTTTTTTTATGAGAGAGAGACACAAATTTAAAACTTAACAATCAAGCCATTTAAGTGACCCTATTAATATTAGTTTAAATGTGAAGTATTTAAGACAGTTAAAAAATAAAACAAAACAAACCACAAAAAAACAAACAAAACCCCCACCAAACTCCCAAAAGAAAAAAAAACACCCTAGGTTAGAGTCAGAGAACCACCTTATATATTCAACAGTAACAACTCCTTGCTGTGCATCTGCCAACTGCAAAACATTTTGCTTAATTTTGCATAAGTTCTTTTGGTCTTTTGTTTAAAATGACAGACAACGGATTTATCGGACAAAAGAAAATCAAAGCCATTTCATCTTCAGTATTTTGGTCTAATTTAGAATTATTCTTTACCTTTCTGCTATAGATGGAAGCAAAAGTCATTATTATCCCATTCATACAGGAAGTTAATTATAGCATAATATAAATTCATTTATAAAATATATGTGGTTTAAATGAGTCATAACATTATTGAATATACAGTAATGTAATATTTCTTTCCAGGATCTACAGACAATAACTTGTCTAGAACTGATCATTTTCACTGCCATTTCCACCCAACAGAGCTAAACTCAGCTTCATCTGTACGAATGATACTCCTACCCTGTTCTGTATTAACTAAGCAATCATATTTAGAGTAACCAGAAATTGCATGCAGACGTTTAGCTACTATATAAAACCAAATTCGCTACCTGAGCATGAGGATAAGTTGCTGGCTGGTTAAGGAGACTATAGCTCATACAGTTTAAATCTGCTAGGCACTAACCTTACAACTGTGGGATCAAGGTTGTAAATTCTGCCAGCAGCTATACCTCTTTTAGAAATTATTTATCAGTTGACATTTTGCCCAGTATTTTGACAGTTCCATGCTAGCTGTGAGTGATGCTTTCATTCACAACTACAACAACTACACCACAAATGAGAAAGTCTGCATAAGCTTCTTCAGTGATAGAAAGCTCATTAATATGCCAGAGAAACTGTGACAATAAAGTTGTAGAAAATGGTCATTGCAATGATTAATTTCCTACACAGTTGAATAAAGATTTACCCTCTAGCATAATATTGTATTATATCCAAAGGAAGTTAGCCCAAGGACTGCCTCTGCATATTCTATCTTGGCATAAAACAGCACTCTATTCCCTGGAGAAAACTGAGACAATTATTTTACCACTTGCATATGATTGTGATCTAGCACAATCTGAAAACCCTAAGATTGCTAAAACAATCACTAAGCAGGAGAATTACTACGTAAAGGCCACCAAAATGACAAACCAAAGAAATTTTTGGCTGTGAAACTTTGAAAAGTCTTTGCCTACAAGCTTTGTTTTTAAAAACTAATTTCATGTTGCAAATCTGTTCGAATTTCAATCAGCCCTTTCTTGTGTTTCTGTCAATCTGCAGTTTTTATTTAGCTCCTGCTACTAGACAGGCACCACATACAAGTGGGGAGATGTTAGTTTACTCTTCCACCTAGCCCTCTTCACATGTCTGGAGCTTTCAGCCCGGACACCAAACACAGACGTAGCAGGATAGTTTAGACTCTCTCTTAGTTTGTTTGCAGCTGCCTTACCAGATTCCTAACCGTATTGGATTTGTGTGGCAAGGTTTTGGTAGCACAGGGGCTACAGGGGTGGCTTCTGTGAGAAGCTGCTATAGGCTTCCCCTATGCCTGATAGAGCCAATGCCAGCCAGCTCCAAGAGGGACCTGCCGCTGGCCAAGGCCAAGCCCATCAGTGACAGTGGTAGCACCTCTGTGATAACGTATTTAAGGAGGAAAAAACCTGTGCAATTGCAGCCAGAAAGAGGAGTGAGAATATGCGAGAGAAACACAAAGGTCAGTGAAGAAAGAGGGGGATGAGGTGCTCCACGTGCTGGAGCAGAGATTCTCCTGCAGCCCATGGAGGTTAATGGTGGAGCAGATATCCACCTGCAGCCCATGGAGGACCCCACGCTGGAGCAGGTGGATGCCTGAAGGAGGCTGTGACCCCGTGGGAAGCCCACACTGGAGCAGGTTTGCTGCCAGAACTTGTGACCCTGTGAGGGACCCAAACTGGAGCAGTCTGTTCCTGAAGGACTGCACCCTTTGGAAGGGACCCATGCTGGAGCAGTTCGTGAAGAACTGTACCCTGTGGGAATGACTTATGTTGGAGAAGTTCATGGAGGACTGTCTCCTGTGGAAGTGACCTCATGCTGGAGCAGGGAAAGAGTGTAAGGAGTCCTCCCCCTGAGGAGGAAGGAGCAGCAGAGACAACACGTGATGAGCTGACCGCAACCCCCATTCCCTGTCCCCCTGCACTGCTCAGGGAGAGGAGGTAGAGAAAATCAGGAGTGAAATTGAGCCTGGGAAGAAGGGAGGGTTGGGGAAAGGATATTTCTCATTATCCCACTCCGATTTGATTGGTAATAAATTAAACGGATTTCCCCAAATCAAGACTGTTTTGCCCATGACAATAATTGGTGAGTGATAGCTCCCTGTCCTTATCTCGACCCATGAGCCTTTTGTTATATTTTTTCTCCCCTGTCCAGCTGAGGAGGGGGAGTGATAGACAGGCTTTGGTGGGCACCTGGCATCCAGCCAGGGTCAATCCACCACACTAGCAAATTATAGGGCACATTTTTGCATATGTACACCATTCACCCATGAATGCCTCACTGACGTCACTGTTCTGTGTGATTCAGAAAACAAGAAATTCAGAAGCATTTTCAATTTCACAGTTCTGTTTCCAACAGAAGCATATGCAAACACAATTTGCCACAATACACCCGTGTAGAAAAGGTGGCCAACAGCCTCCTGGGCTGCATCAGACAGAACACTGCCAGCAGGTCGAGGGAGGTGATTCTTCCCCTCTGCTCAGCACTGGTGAGACACAAGTGGGTGCTGCATCCAGTGCTGGGCTCACCAGTACAAGAGACAAGGACATCCTTCACTGAGTTCAGTGATGGGCCACAAAGGTCATTAAGGGACTAAAGCATCTGGCATACAAGGAGTGGCTGAAAGAGCTGGGATTATCCAGTCCGCAAAAGAAAAAGGTCAAGGGAAATCTTATCAGTGTATATTACAACTTATAGGAAAGGTGACAGAGACAGACTTTTTTTCAGTGGTGCCCAGTGACAGGACAAAAGGAAATAGGCACAAATTGAAACATAGGAAATTCTGTTTAAAAATAAGAAAAAGCATTTTCACTGTAAGGGTGATCAGGTTGGAACAGATTGCCCAGAGAGGCCGTGGAGTCTCCATCCCTGGAACTATTCAAAACCACCTGGACACAGCCCTGAACAACCTGCTCTAGCTGACCCTGCTTTAAGAAGCGGGGTTGGACTAGAAGCTCTCCAGAGGCGCCTGCCAGCCTCTGTGACTCCGTGATTCGTTCATGGTCACATAATTTCCAATGTAACAACAGAATTGCTCTCAGGAAAAAAAAATCCTCTTTTTTTTTAGAGTATGCCTACACTAGTAGTTTGACACAGTATATGCACACTTTTAAGGAGAAAAAGCCTACTTGATAAACAGTATGGAGCACTTATATTTTGGTGGGGAGATACTGAACTCTTTCAAGGTGAAACCAAGCAGAACTTGGTCACCAGGGTTTCATGGAGTGTATTGCTAATAGGGACACAAAGTCAATGTAATCTAACAGCTAGAAATAAGGAAACACAGCAACACTCCAGCAAACAGCTCTTACAAGGCATGAGCAGTTTCTGGACCTCTAGCAGAAGTTTCTAGACTTTGAGGTAGTATAAAAATATTTAAATATGCAAGTTAATATAAAATAGTATACTCTACCTGGTAGCCAAATGTGTTGTTTTGTAAGCCATGCCTTGGGACTCCTGGATTTTCACATGCTGTGCGAGTAGGTTCTTAAAAAAAATTACAATAAATTAAAGAAAAACCAAATTACAGTATTTTAATGAAATACATGAATGTATCACAAAATTAAGCTTGTTCAACAACATGCAATAAGCCAATGAGAGAAACAAAAATAAAGTAACTTGATTCTTAGAGAATATAGAATAACACCAGGATAATTCAAAATAGCTGAAAACTCCTATATTGACTTAGCAGGAAAAGGAATAATAAGCATTTCAAGAAATTTCAGTAATATGGGTGTAACCTTACCTATACATCGAGGAGAAGAACCACTCCACGTGCCATCTGCTTGGCAAATCCTGGTGTTGGAGCCAACCAAAATAAAAGGAGGATTGCAGCTGAAAGAGACTTCTGACTGATAGATGAAGCTTTTGCCTTCTCTTTTCCCTTGAGCAGGTACTCCAGGGTCACCACAAAACTTTGCTGTGAGAAAAGACATGATAGAAATGGAATGTGTCATTTATTAAAATACATAAAAATAGCACTTACCTGAATTCAGTCAAGCAGTTAATCTAAATTTTGTATTTATGTTATTAAACACAGGTCAAATAGAGAAACATTGACTAGACAGACAATCTTTAGTCTGCTTCAGTTTGCAGTAGCTTTGCTAGCTGTTCAAAATGCCTACATAGCGGGCTTGGTCAGTAATTTGAAATTGACACTCAAGGTTACACAACTTATTTTATTAAGGCCCAAATATCCACAATTCACCTCTGCCCCAAACCACATCAATCTGCAAATCCTCCTATAGAGAGCAATCAGAGAGTGTACCAAACCTTCATATCAATCTCCCGTCCTTTCCTGCTTTCTGCCACCTACCCCCTGCTCAATATTTTTGTATGATTAAAGGATTTGTCAGACAGATTTTAGGAATCATAAATTCTTACTTCCTCATCCTTCACTGAAAGATAGGATTTGGTATGTACAGAAGTACAACACTTGAAAGTTAGTATAGCTAACAAAAAAAAAACATAGTAAAGAAATTTCTGCAGCAATCTAAAAGTCGAACACTAATAAGCTGTTATGAGGTGGGATAAATGTCACTGATAAGAACATATTTTTAAATTGATCTTTTTACTTTATACCTATCATCTAAAGATTCCTTATGTCTATAGCATAGCATAACTAAATAACTGCATTGCTGGCAAATTTACTGGCCGCCTTCTGCAGTATAAAGTACTGATTATTGTCAGAAGCTGGATTTTGAATAATTGATTCAGGAAATGCAATCAGCTATGGTAAGCCCTGTGCCATCAGACTATATTATTCCCTGCCACACCATGAATTCCAATATTGTAGAGTTTAATTTCATATCAAACAGAAAATGCTGTAATACACACGAAAAAATAAAACGCTAACCCAGATGTGTGCAATGACATCTTTCTAAAAAGGCATGTTGTACAGACCGTGGAATTTTCTGCTCCATCTTTCTTTTCTACAAACAAAATTTAAATTACATCTCTTAAGCAACCACCTTCAAAATACATTTCTAATATCTCTATCTTTTTCACCTATGCCTTAAGCTTTCTAAAGGACCTGCTCACATGAAATGCTCCTGCCCTCTGCCTCTTACTGCAGACACTGCCTGTATGGGAAATCCATGCACACACACGTTGTTGAAGAAAAAGGGCTTAATCTATAACATATCAGAAATGTATACAATTTCATGGCTTTAAGTGGAATGGGACTGTCTGCAAAATTATAGGCCAAATTCTGAAAAGATCTATGAACTGGGGATAGTGCCACACAGTGAACATCATTGTGTGATTGACAGATCATGGTTGTAATTTATGTTTTCATTAGAAAATTATGCGGAAGTCTTAATTTGAAAATACATGAAACACAGATTTTTAACACAGAGACTTGAAATTGTCTCCTGAACAGTTCTTTGTACCAACGAAGTAGCAACCACTCTCAAGGAAAAAAAATTCTCACGTTAAAAAATGTTTTTTTGGTAAGTTTAATATTTTTTTATAAAACTAAGTATACTCCACCACTTAGTTGTCAGTCAACTTTACCCAGTCATTGAATAGCTACTGAATATCTGCCTTCTATATTGGTAACAATGGAAACCAGGCACCATGGTAAAACATGGCAGTTTTCCTCTGATATTGGAACAGGGGACTACAGAACAAAATAAAGTTGCAGCAAACTGGAAGCTCTGTGAGTGCTCTCCCTCCCCATGGAAATATTTTCCTAAGTACTCTGACAGCCTTTAACAGAGACAGGGCCATGGAGCTCTGGAACTGAGGCTGTGAGGCTGGTCTCATTCTTCAAAGACATTTAATTGATTAATAGCAAGTTATATCTGTAGTTAGGAATTTTCAGGAATACGCCTGTATTTTTTTTGCCATCTATTGCCAAGCTTATAAAACCAGCAGTCCTTTACTCAAATTACTATATCAATAATTAAGCAGACAAATTTACTAGGTCATAGATGACAAACACTCAACCAAAGACATGACCATATTCCATTCTGAATAATTATTCCATGTTATAACTATACTTTGCATATCTTCAGCTACAGGCTCTATGGAACCAAGCTGGGCACTAAATTTCTGATGTCAAGAACTGCTTAAAGATTGCTCATTGAGAATGACTTTCACCAGCTCCCTCTCATTTCTGCCAGATGGCAGCCAGTTTAAGCTCTTTGAAAAGCATGGGCTGCCAATTGATTTCTCTTGCAAGCCAATGGGTAACCATTGCACATCAACAACATTCAGTTAATGTAATCTCTGCATGAAAAAACCTTTAATTCCCAGGCAGCTGCATTCTGTGCTAACTAGACCTTTTAAAAAGTTTAAAGGTGGAACCCCTTTTTCAGAGCATATTGCAGTATTGAGTATTCCAACCTCAAAGATGACAAATAGCTTGTGGTATCCAAAAATTAATGTAAGGACACAATATTTCAATCAACAACAAATCATGAAAAGAATTTTTCATGGTCTTTGATGTTCATAATATAATGGACTGTAGAAGAGCTCCATCTAGAGAACTTA
>VYZW01041475.1:29122-53231 GCA_013401315.1 Balaeniceps rex | reverse complement strand
TTAAACAACAAATGGTGTTTTTTTTTTCTTCCAGAAACAATGCCTTTCACCATGTTCCAGCTCTGGCACAAACAGTTTCAGCAGCACTAAGCAACTGTTGTTGATGATATGAGAATATCATTAGGAAAAAAAGGAAAAGAAAATATCATTTATATGATATGTTTTCATAGTAGTATTTTTGAAAGGGAGAGATGAAAAATGCAAAAATTAGTAAAAGAATGGAGAACTGCATTTTGCAACATTTAGCAAGCTACCTGGCAAGCTCAGCTACTTGGCAAGCTCAAATTAAACTTCAGAAACTGTAAAGCCACAAAGATGAAATTATCCTCTTCCAGTTAGACTCCTTGCTCAAGACCATTACAGAGTTTCAGTGGTATAGCTATTCTACAAATAACAAAGACCTCCTTCTCAGTGCAATCAATTGAATATCTCATCAAAATCATTCTTTAAAAAGATTTTTAAAAAATGAGTGGAATGACACCAACCTAAAGAAAAAGCCACATTTGCTATTGTAATGAAATTTGTAGCAATATAAAAATACACCAGTGTTGTAACTTTTAGGTTAACAAAATTTACTGCATAAAACATATAGCTTAATTTAGTGTAGGGGGAAAAATAGACAATTGTCAAGGAATGACCCTGGGGACTAGTCAACATTACCAACAGAAAAAACTCTCTGTGACATCGGAGAAAGTTTAGGATGAGTAATGAGCAAATAAAAGAGATTATAATGAAACTTCACCTATTCAATATGTAGCTGGATCGGAAAACAAGACAGCACCTCTTAATCTTGTTTTGCCTTGGATCATTTGGTACTCATTGCCTGTAATTTTTTTTTGTGTTTGTGTTTAAGGCTTCCTATATGCTCACAAAGGATTTACAGATATTCCTGTGTCTTCCTCAATCTACAAATTATGTTACAACTTTCAAAAATATACAAGGATTGTATTTGTCCCAGGTTTGAAATGAACTGAGCCACTGCTAGGGGGGAGGGAGCAAGAAAAAAAAAGGTGAAAACTTTAAAGAGGAAAAAAGCACTATAGTTGAATAAAGAAATACAGGACTATAAAGTGAATACATACGCAAGCACTGAGGTACTTCACCACTCCATGTTCCATTCCCAACGCAAGTCAAAACAGCAGGAAAAGAGAGTTCATATCCTGGAGAGCAGACATAGCTAATGCTAAATCCCCAGTCCAAGTTTGTTCCTTCCAACCTTCCATTAGAGATCTGTGGAGGCGTTGGGCAGGTAACAGCTGCAATAATATTGAAAATAATTAGGCCCAGCTGCTGTAAATATCCCCAGTGTACGCAATTACTAGAAGAACCATATGTGCTAATTTCACCTTTTTTAGAGGACAATACAGTCAGGACATGCTATCTTCCTCACTGTATTCTTGCCACATTTCCTGAAGGTTAGGAAACCTTCTGGTTTCCTCCATTTAGGAGACAGTGGCTGACTGAAGAAGTATCTATCTTAAATAAAACAGGATGCTGCATCAAACCAAATAGGAAGACTGCCTAAAAATCAGTATGGAGACTATGAAGTGTACAACATTTAGGATATATCTGGTAGCATACTACAAAATGATTTTGTTTGTCTGTTTAGACAACATAGAGTACAATTATCTTTAGTTACCGTGGTAATAGTCAAACACTTTCTTCCTGTTAACCAGCTGAGGCATTTGCTAGATATTGATGCCCAGGGATGAAATTCCAGGATGATTGTTCCAAAATATGACTTGAAAGCCTGTTTCTAAGTACCACAGTTTGGTTAGTATGTGCTTCATGAATAGCTCCTCACCAAAAAGCATCAAGCTTCTAGCTGGAGGCAGAAAATTTAAGGATTTTCAAACTCTTGAAGTTGTCAGTGTCAGCACCTCTAAGAGGGCCAACAAGAAATATTTCAGTATAGTTTCTCATTTAGAGCCCTCCCAGGAAAAAATAGAAACATCTTCTACTCGGTTGTAAGAAAGAGGACTGAAAAACACCACAGCAGGACAGTAGAAATAAGCAGACATAACTGTAGTGATGAAGATAAAAGTGTTGTTCACTGGATAATGGGGTAGTAACAGACAATTGCTAATTGAGAGTTGAAGGAAAAAGGGTATAAAAGAATTTAATGAAAAAAAATCTGAATCAAGAAGAGAAATGGGGAAATTTAGGCCAAAGTTACTAGAATGAATGAGAAAGAGAAAAGGGGTAAAAAAGAGAAAAGTTGGGAGAAACTGTGCTAGCAAAAGAGAAAGAAAGCAAATTAAACTAGTATGATTTAATATAGTGGAGACAGTTGGGGTAAATGAGAAGAGGTGGTGACTAAAAATAAAGCAGAGAACACACAGGTCACAAGAATGGAGGAAATGAAATGCTGCACTCATAACCTTTACACTTATGTTTAGACAGCTGTCATCTTGCAGGCTCAAAAGAAGTCAGAGGCAGTGGATCAGGAGTACTGTGTATTTGAATGTGATCTGCAGAAGGTTCACCATATACCATTTCTCCATTCTTATTATGCTCTTCAGTGAGAGAATCTCAACTGTTTGCACCACAAAGATGCTCTGCAGCATCATTCATGGCTGTTTGAGAATGCTGGATGAAAGTAGTACTATTATCAAATAGTCCTTTGCCAACCAGTAAACCAAATCTAAATTTTAAGGCCCTATTTTTCATACTTTCTGTTTCTCTTGCTCTGGTTCATAGTTTAAAAAAACCCACCAAACAAGCAACCCAGAAAAGGACATGATAGCTTTTGCCACACTTCCATGATGCTTTAATAAAAGTAAGTGTAGTACTTAAAAGTAATCCAAGCAGCAAAAGTCTGTCTGCATTCTCCAAGAGCTTCATGACTAGTCCTTTTAAAAAAAATTGTATGTCTTAACTTCTGAGCTGAATAATAAAGGAAGAAATACTGGTCAATAACTAGGAAAGGAGGCAGAAGAAGTAGCATGAAAATAGGTGTAATATGAGAATTTTGGGGTGAAAAAAGGCAAAACAAAACAACACCCAGCAACAAGGCAGAATGCCTCTCTAAATATTTTGGTCAGAGATTTAACCATAAATACGTACAGTAACATTTTTCAGTTTAAGAGCTGAAAGTATATTACAAATACAAGTCTGCAGAAAAGGCAATGTTTGAATAGTTGAATATTTCTTTAGTTGCAGATGAACATGCATCTTTTTCCAACTACGCAAAACCAGAGAATTATTTATGTCTTCTGTTTCAATGGCACGGTGACAATTACGCATCCATTTTTTGTCCAGTTCATTTTCCAATTATTTTAACTAAATGGGACCAGAGGACCTGGCACTTCCTCCTGACAGTAAGGACTAATTGTTATACATTTCAAACACACTACTGCGTATTATATATTACTTTTAATTACACATTCAAAGAAATGGGGCTTATTAACTTACCTGGTGCACTCACACAAACCTGTGTGGAGTAGAATGAAATTCTGAGAACACTAGAGATTCTGCATATGATTACTATTTAGTATTTATAAAATCCATAAATATGTATGACCTGAAACCAGAAAGACTCAAAAACTTAAAGCCAAAATTGACAGTCTAACTCCTTCTTTGTATGGTTCTGTTTGTTAAATCAGAGTTAGATCTCCTGCTCCAAGTTAGGTGCCCTGTAGTCCTTAAAAATTTGAGGCTGGGAGACTATATCATAAATACTTGTTCTGTCTTATGATTTTTAGCTGTTCGCTTACAGCCGCTCTTGGAGACAGACACATTCTTGGTCAGTAGGACATTATGGACATTCTTCTGTTCTTAAAACCAGTTTTGCAATTGAAGCTGAGGCTGGGTAAGAACACAATACAAATAGGAAAAAAAAAAGTGAATTGTTGAGAGGATCTCGAAGTCTGACATCCTCAAGAATTTGTTGGGAAATTACCTTTAAAAATTGACATTATCAAAGGTGAATTAGATTTAAACTGGACTTGGTAAGATATTGGGAGAATTGTACTCAGCAAGAAAAGTAATTGCAAATGGAGATTTGAAATTTATTTGATCTGTTTTGATGAATGAATTCAGGGGAGGAAAATGAGAACTGCTGAGCAGGTATGTAACTGTATTTCCTGAAAACAAAACAGAAGGAAGATGGATGAGAACAAAGTAGGTACAAACGTAGCTGACTAAGTTTTAAAAGAATAGAGATCAGACATACTTAGTGTGAACCCAGAAAGAAAACACCAAAACAGTAATGCTGCTTCTCTACAGCTGCGGTATCACCAAGAGCGAGAAAAAATTACTCTAGAGAGAAGATGGTTTAGGGTTTAGCAAGAAAGTGAGTTTCTCAGAGAAAATTGTTTTGATGACACAGATAAGGTGGTCTTTCAGTAATGTTCAGAATTTTGCTGTTTAAATTTCAACAGAAAGCATTAAAAAAATTCCAATAAAACAGAAAAATCAGGAATGCAATTAGTAAAAGAGAGAAAAGGAAGCTCCTGAGATCAATCCTTTCAGTTTTCACAGTAGAGAAAATAACATGAAGCATAAAAATATTTATTAGGAAATTTGCTAGAATGATTTAGTCTTTTTGCTGAATATGTTGATACAGCACAGTGATGCTCAAAGGTGCATGCCTAATGAAGGAGGGAGGGATCAGAGAAAAATCTTAGTATTATGGATAGGATAACCCAGAAAAATTTGCCTTTGACAAAGTTCAGTTGTATATATGCAGAGCTTTCTCAAAGGTGTCTATCACATGCCTAAGTGGTCTTTTTTCTAAAGACAGGGACACACATAAAGTAATTTTTGATATGACATGTTAACAAACAAACAAACAAATCTAAACCATCATTTCATATTGGCTAATTCAGTTTAGCAGTAAAGTAATAAAATGTTCTATAAAGCTACAAAAAACTGTTCAACATACTGTGCTGGTATGAAAAATAAAAGGGAAAAGAAGCAAAGGATGAAGTCACCATTCCTGCAGCCAAAAAATCAATTCAGTATATTCATACTAATAGTAAGTTTTGATTTCTGTGGAAATATTTGGCTGACTCATTACAATAAACAGTGGATGTAAATGTCATAGAAGAAATAGTTGACAATCAAAATAAATGTTGTACCTTTGCATGTTGGGATTACTCCACTCCACGTGCCATTGCTAGTACAAGTGCGAATTAAGGAGTTATTTGATTCCATTGTATAACCAGGTTGGCACATGTAAGTAACATTTTGTCCAACAACATAATCGTCACCATATCTCATGCCATTGGCTGGGACTCCTGGATCTCCACAACTGATAACTGCAAGTAAACAGTTGAGTAACAGATTTTAAAACCTAACTGCAATTTATTTATATATGAGGGGAAAAACATAGGGCAAAACTAGGAATTTCTGGGGAAAAAAAGGAGAAGGAAAAAGTATCATAAATCTTATCTCCATCAAGAGAAGATAAACATATATGCCATCTGAATTAGCTACCAAACACAACACGTGGAGCTGTATAACAGTTATGTTTGGAGAACATCAATACACCTGTTCAACAGTAGAAGTAATAGACTGTACAATTTTGATCAGTAAAATTTCAAGATTATAAAATGAAAAAAAAAGCAAGAAATAATCCATATGTAACTAATACCCTTTGACATCCTCAAATTTTCCTATCAGTTCCGAGTTTCGTTATTAAAGACGCAGATATCTATTGTTTAGTTTACTTTTCCATGGGTACATCCTGAAAGGAAACACAGTCTGGAAAATTTAAGATATATGTGGGCAAAAAGCTCCCACTTTGTAAATGTTCACATGGTTACTATGTACATAAACAGATGAAAATGTTCAGGCAACCCCCAAACACGGGCCATGGCTTATGCCAAAATTAGGCCTATAGTATTTTAATGAGTGGGAGTGGTTGTAAAACCTCTTATGACTTCTAAAGTCAGGAGATAATTTAATCTCCTAATGAGATTAAATATTCATAAGGAGTTAATAAAGAGTTATATCATTATAATCTGAGAATAATTTTAAAATAGGTAAATTTCTCTCAGATCTAGTCATTTGGATCTATGAATTTCTGCAACAGTTTTCAGAGTAAGAAATCTTGAGAACCCTAGTGGCAATGATAAAAAGCTGTTGTTTTCAGGAAAAAAACAAACACTGGGAAAAAAATCTAGCTCATAAAAAATACAGCACCCACACACTTTACAGTTTATCTTATAATAAACTTGACAATCACCCTACAGCATTGTTATTATTTCTGGAAAATTGTGGGAGGTAGTTTCCTGGACAGAAAGCACATCCTGGCTGCTTCTAACTCAATGCCAAAGCATGACCGGTATGAATGGCACCCTCTCTGTATCCTAGTTTCCAAAATGAGAAAACCCATGACTACATGTTTGTAGTGTATTCTGGCCAGGTCCCTTGATCTAAATAATTGGGAAACTGAGTATCCAAGGTATATGGAATGCCTGCTCTGCAGTTTATCACAGTATGAGTGAGCAGATACTAATTAAGCTGCATGTATCAAATCTTAAAAAAAAAAAAATGTCCCGCACAATTGCTGTCTATGGATACAGAAGAGACTATAAAACATACCACAGGGTTATCTGGGTTAGTCTAAAGGTAGCTAGTGCAGTGATAAAGAAAATTGGAGATCAGCCTATTTTATTTTACCTAGTAACACAGTAATTTTAATTTTTTTTAAAACTTAAAAAGTCATAGATTTTTATTTGTCATTCTTCAAAAAATATAGAGCTGTGAAAGACAGAACTATTTCTCTTAGTTACACAAGTATATTCAAATACTCTACATGTTCTACCGTCCTTTATTTGACATATTCCATTTACTATCCTTAGTGTTGCAAATTCAACTAAAATCATCCTTAATATTTTTCCAGGTATACTATTGTTTTGACTGGATTACAACATAATGCTCATGCCTTTAACCTTTTTTCCCTAATCCTTGTTTCACTTCTTTAGATTTTCCTGTATGAAGAATATTTCAAATCATTGCCTTACGAATTTAATAACGTGCAAACACCATACACCATATATGATCAAACCATTCCACAAACAATCCATTTTATACTATTTTATACTATTGAAAACTACTTTCATTGTTTATTTAAATCCAACTAAACCCATGTTCTCAAGTTTTTCATTCACCTTCCTTACAATCTCCATTTCTTTCTTTTGGTCATTAATACAAACTTTTTGCTTCTTCCACTGTTACTGTTACTGTAATGTTTCTACCCTTTCCTGCTACTGACACTTTAAGATTGATCAATTATACAGCAAAAGCCACCATGGCTTTAGCAGATCTCTAGACTGTTCTACCTTCTCAAAATTCCTACCTTCCTATCATTAACTTTTCAAGCCATAGTTTAAAGAAAAAAAAACCCAGACCTGATTTTATTTCATGTGGTTTTGCCATTATGTACTTACTAGCCTTTATCTTACTATAGAAAAAGAGTTGCATGAAAGAAAAGACTGATGGGGAAAAAAGAGTCATTCTTCATATTACTGTGTTGTAACATTGGAACTGTTCACAGAGGAGGGTTAGGAGTGCTAAGGAAAGGATCCTTTTGCTCTTTTGTCTTATACTGCAGCATTTGACTTTCAAAGAAAGCAAAAGCGGGTGTAAGGAGGTGACCTAGATTTTACTGAGATACTGTGTTTTGTCATAAACATACGAATAAAGCTTTAACTAAAAGAAACATGTAGTAGCTACTTAGAAGGCTCAGTGGCATTTTCTGACGTTCACAGATTCAGATAGTCAGACAATCACAGAATGATGAGGTTGGAAGGGACCTCTGGAGGTCATCTTGTCCAACGCCCCTGCTCAAGCAGTACATCCAGTGACCCAAAGTTGGACCACCTCCACTTAAGTCACTGTGGTAGGCGAAAAACAGCTTAAATTGTTGTAGTGATCCTGACCAGAAGACCATTGTACATCGAGGAGTCAGTGATCCACAATACAGTTAACCTGAGGAGGCCCAGGCCTGTGCTGCACATCCAGCATGGCCTTCAGACCTGTGCTGTGCCGCACAGATCCCTTGGCCAGGGCACAACCTCAACCAGCTCATTGCAACAGAGGAGCGGCAGGCAGCTCCCACTTGGTAGCAGTGATTACACCAGTGGCTTGTCCTTGCTTTTTATCTAGCACTGCAGCAAGTAGTTCTCATGAGAACATTGTTTTTGTTTGACTATAGAAATGATAAGGTTGTTTCCTTGTAAGAAAATCCTATAATAGCTTGAATAACTGAAAGGGGAGAATCTTTGCTATGGACAAGGTCTGCATGGCCTGCTGGACATGGGTCAGAGTCTTGTTTGACTCTACACTACCCAGGGATCCCAGCATCTAAAGGGGCATAAGATTATCTGTGCTATTCTCTTCCTGTAGTGTAAGCTCTAAAAAATTGCATTTTCAATGATACGCAAGAAGCAGCCCATTACTTGGTAGATGTAATAAGTATGGTCTGGCTGTAAATGTTGATAACACCTGGACTAAACAAAAGTGGCATATCCTGAATCTTCCTATTAATAGAGACCTGAGACAGAACAACCAATTAGGACACTGATATGTGTTATGTGTCTGCTTAGAGTGGTGTTGGGGGCCCAGAAAGAAGGTGAAGATCCTGTCTGGAGAAAAAAACCCTGGAATTGGGGAAGAGCCTAGAAAAGGAGGAGGTGTGTGGAGACAAATGTCAGGGGATGACCCTGACTGATAACACCTGACTTTCATACGAGCAGTGGCACAGCATGAACCAACAGGACTTTGAACCCATCCTTCCCAGGACAGCAGAGAACTCCCCAAATGTAACCCTGAGGGGAAGCAAGGAAGTGTGAGATAATCAGGCAGGTAAAAGATCTAAACTGCATGGTTCTCAAATGGACACCGACATCCAGATCCACTGTGGGTTGCTGTTTACTTTGTGTCACCCGTGACAGCCACTCAGGACAGGTGCTTGCCTAAGCTGTTCTGGAAACCTGCAATGGTTCCATGAGGTTCCATGACTTGAACAGGCAATAAGCAAATTTTGGGAAATCTTGTCATAGTAAAAAATGGAGAGCGTGTGTACTGGGTTTGGTATTTTCTTTATAGTAGCTCATATAGTGTTGGGATTTGTGCTGAAAACAGTGTTGATAATATAGGGATGTTTCAGTTATTGCTGAACAGTGCTTGCACACCATCAAGGACTTCTCTGTTTCTCATGCTGTCCTGCCAGCAAGTAGGTGCTCAAGAAGTTGGGAGGGGACACAGCTGGAGTAGCAGACCCCAGCAACCAAAGGGATATTCCACACCATATGATGTTGTGCTCAGCAATAAAAGCTGCAGAAGTGGGGGACATTTGGAGTTATGGTGTTTGTCTTCCCAAAAATCCACTATGTGTGATGGAGCCCTGCTTTCCTGGAGATGGCTAAACATCTGCCTGCTGATGGGAAGGAGTGAATGAATCCCTTACTTGCTTTGCTTGCGTGTACAGCTTTTGCTTCACCTATTAGATTGCCTTTAACTCAACCCACAAGTTTTTGCTCTTTTACCCTTCCAATTCTCTCCCCCATCCCAGTGGGGGGTGAGTGAGTGAGTGAGTGAGTGAGCGAGCGAGCGAGCGAGCGAGTGAGCAGCTGTGTGGTGCTTAGCTGCCTACCGGGGTTAAACCACAACAGCATGGTAGGGACAGTTAGGAAAAAAAAAAAATAAAACCTGCCTTACCAACAAAGTCTGTTGGCACTGCCAATTCTACTGCTTTGGATACACTTTGAAATCATTATGAGAAAATTGTTCCCTTACAATAGATAATCTTCTTCAGGCATATTTTATAGACCTGGAGATAAAACTGGCAGGAGAAACAGAGGGGATTGTTAACTCATGACCTGTTAACTAGCTATTCAGCTAATATTGTCCATTTACTCTTGTTAATTATCTGTTAGTGATTTAAAATTGATATATTGTCATAAGAGAGAACATAGCAAGTTAAGTATGATGAAGTTTCATGTATTTTTTATTTCATATTTAGATGTGCTAGGGAACTGTAGAATTAAAGGTCTGCAGAAAGAGACACAGACTGGACACATCTCTGAACAGCCTGCTCTAGCTGATCCTGCCACAAGCAGAGGGGTTGGACTAGATGATCTCCAGAGGTTACTGCTGACCTCAGCCATTCTGCAGTGCTGCAAAATGCCTCTCCATTTCTGGGTATTTTAGAGCTGCTGCTAGTACCTGTATCAGCTTAGATACAAGTTGTAGCACCTAGTAGCGCTTCTGCCCCCCTTTAGAAATTAGTTAATAATCAGCAAAGATCAAAAAGGCAGAAATGAGTCAGGCTGAGATTCTCAGAGTCTGAACCTTTTTTGGTAAGATTTTCATTCAATCATTCTTTTCATATTCTGACCACTCCAGGGGATATGCATCAAACTAAAAACCCCTAAATAACATTATCACTGGAATAAACATATAAGGATTTATACTTTTTAGAGGTGTAATCCTAACAGAGAGAGAACTGTGTATTAGGAATGTCAATAGATTTACTGTATAACAGTTAAAATACTTATGTATTAATTAAATCAAGACTATTTTTTTCTATTACATATAATCTTCACAATGCTTCTCTTTCTTTTATTAGGATACTTTCTCTGTTAAGACATTTTTCTAGGTTTTAAGCAAAAATCCCAAGTTTCTACCTGAGTAGTGTTTTTTGAGAAGACTGTTCTAGCATGTACTTCAGGTAAATGTCATTCTAAAATACAAGAAAAAAATTTAGATGCAGTTACCATCACAAAACACCTTTATCCTTGGTACAATTAATTTTGTTCTCATTATAATTTGGAAAATAATAAATAAACAAAAACATTGAGCTCTCTCACAGGTGTGCTGACTGCAAAAGCAGCTGTTCGCATGCTTACCATTAAAGATGGATTTAAAAACAATGCAAGAAGGAGAAGTTTTCTTTATCATCTTACTTTTGGCCTCTATTTGGGTTGCTATAAGTGTGTAAAGTAGCCAACTCTAGAAAAACAAGGGTATGGCAGTTTCATGGGTGCCAAGAACAGATTTCAAATTTGTCACCTGATGCCAAGCATTGCTATGGTGTAATAACTTATTTAAAAAAAATTAATGGTCAGTCCAAAATCAACTGCATACCATCCACAACACAAAACTAGTTCAAAATTTAAGCAACAGTTTGATATACCTCTGATGAGGATATGTTTCCTCAAAAAGATAGGCAGTCTCATCTGTCACATAAATGTAAAATTTTCATAATTCTTACTAAAAGATGAACTAGGACATCTAATAAAGCAGGAATAGATGGACTTGAAAATAAATAGTTGCAAAATGCTTATTATGAATGTGAGAGAAACTGAAATATATTCTGTTAGCTGAGTAACCCAAGCATGTCCAGAGAAGGGCAACGAAGCTGGTGAAGGGTCTGGAGAGGAAGTCTTATGAGGAGCGGCTGAGGGATCTGGGGTTGTTTAGCCTGGAGAAGAGGAGGCTGAGAGGAGACCTTATCGCTCTCTACAACTACCTGAAAGGAGGTTGTGGTGAGGTGGGTGTTGGTCTCTTCTCCCAAGTAACAAGCGATAGGACAAGAGGAAACGGCCTCAAGTTGCATCAGGGGAGGTTTAGATTGGACATCAGGAAAAATTTCTTCACTGAAAGAGTGGTCAAGCATTGGAACAGGCTGCCCAGGGAAGTGGTTGAGTCCCCATCCCTGGAGGTATTCAAAAAATGTGTAGACATGGCACTTTGGTACATGGTTTAGCAGGCATGGTGGTGTTGGGTTGACTGTTGGACTAGATGATCTTAGAGGTCTTTTCCAATCTTAATGATTCTATTCTATTCTATTCTATTTAGTGAAGAGGCCAAACAGAGGATGCTATGTGAGAACGGGACAACAGTTTTGACCTCAGAATCACTACAAAAAGAATTCTCAAGCATTCATTTCAAGATTTTTATTTTCTGCCCTCTGTAAGATCAGAATACTATACTGCTAAGTTTTCATGAGGAAGAAAAGCAATTAAATGAATAATGTATGAATATGACATATCACAAAACATAAACAAGATTAAAAATATACACTAGGAAAGAATTAAAGTAGGTAGATCATGTAACCATACAACTCCTTTAAACTGGAACAGCAGTCTATATATTTACTGTGTCTGTCTTTAAAAAACCACATTCTTCATCTTCTCATAGCACTATATTTTTTAAAAGTATTTCAGGTACAAAGTTATCTACAAAGTAGTGCAAGAAAAAGCTGAAGACTTCTATATTTTACTTTATTGTCTTTTAGAGGAGAGAAAAGCAAGGACTGTTCATTAGAGATGTGTCTTACTTGTGCAGTTTGGCAAGGATCCAGACCATGTTCCATTGGCAGTGCACTGTCTTACAGATGATCCAGAAAGTACGTATCCTTCCATGCATGAATAAATTACTGAATTAGAGAATGTAGTTCCATCAATACGAAATACTTTTCCATTAGCAGTTGTTCCTGGATTACCACACTGCACAGCTATAGGGCAAAACGTTAAATATTTTTAAAATGTAGTAAAGATAATTTTTGCTATGGTGTAACAACTTATTCGAAAAAATTGAATGGTCAGTCCAAAATCAACTGTACATTCACAACACAAAACTGGCAATGTAAAATTGGTTTTCTGATTAGCATTGTTAACAAGACAGTTTAAAAAGAGTGGATCTTCTGTGATTTACCTTTGCACTCAGGTTGTCTTCCTGTCCAACTTCCATTTGCCATACATGTCCTTTCTTCTGAGCCATGGAGGATATATCCAATATCACAGCTGAAATGTACCGTGCTTTTAATTTTAAAATTGTTTTCTTCTCTAGACCCATGACCTGGGATACCTGGATCACCACAAGAACCAGCTGTATCACCTAGAATTTAGAGTGCAAAGATCAGAATAAATGTGAAACATTACTATGATACTGCATTTAAAATATATGTTTCTATGTATTTATAAATAAATTTATATTTACATTTTTAGAAAAAACCCTATATCTCAGTGGATGTGAGTCCCTGTAATTAAAAAACTACTTGATTCTCAAATAATTTCTTTTTACTTATTTTGTATAGGTACAGAACAGAAATTATAATTATCTCAAGATTCCTCTGACACCATACTAAACTTTTGGTAACAGAAACATCAAACAAGAATACGGAAACAAAAGGAAAGTCACAAAACCACGGTCATTTTTCATTTAAAATAAGGAATTCTGAGGAAAACCAAGGGCCTGATCATAAAGATAATTTTCTTGTTTGCCTATAACATGTGTTCACAAAACACTTCCTAGTTTTATATCTTTAGAGTTGTAACAGTTTTACCATTGAATGAAATCTCTAGTCAACAATTTTGCGTATATCTGACATGAAGCATTTGCCTGAATTATAGAAATGTTGAAAGTTCACTTCAAGACTGCCTGATAGCTAAAATCTCCCTCAGTTAGAAATGTTTAAGCAAATTCTAAGATAGAGGGTTTATGGTTTTTACTATCTGTTGTATATCAAAGTTAAAATAATCAACATAGTCATAATACTAATAACAATATCTAAGATTATACATCTAAATCATTTTATGGTGAGAACTTTTAGGAAGCTCTAGGTAGCACTGTATTTGCACAGCAGGTCAGTTGTTTAAGTCTTTTAATATGTACTAAGGCTCTGCTGTTTTATCTTTTTAAAGGCCTTTAAGCTAGTTTTCTATGTAATAAGAGATGAAGGTATATTGTATTAATGACATTCAACACAAAAGAGTTGAATTCTAGAATTCTTGGAGCTGCACTGTTCAGGTTTTCACTCAAAGATATTCAGCTTTTGGTTTTCTGTGACAACTTGCAGATAANGAAAACCAAGGGCCTGATCATAAAGATAATTTTCTTGTTTGCCTATAACATGTGTTCACAAAACACTTCCTAGTTTTATATCTTTAGAGTTGTAACAGTTTTACCATTGAATGAAATCTCTAGTCAACAATTTTGCGTATATCTGACATGAAGCATTTGCCTGAATTATAGAAATGTTGAAAGTTCACTTCAAGACTGCCTGATAGCTAAAATCTCCCTCAGTTAGAAATGTTTAAGCAAATTCTAAGATAGAGGGTTTATGGTTTTTACTATCTGTTGTATATCAAAGTTAAAATAATCAACATAGTCATAATACTAATAACAATATCTAAGATTATACATCTAAATCATTTTATGGTGAGAACTTTTAGGAAGCTCTAGGTAGCACTGTATTTGCACAGCAGGTCAGTTGTTTAAGTCTTTTAATATGTACTAAGGCTCTGCTGTTTTATCTTTTTAAAGGCCTTTAAGCTAGTTTTCTATGTAATAAGAGATGAAGGTATATTGTATTAATGACATTCAACACAAAAGAGTTGAATTCTAGAATTCTTGGAGCTGCACTGTTCAGGTTTTCACTCAAAGATATTCAGCTTTTGGTTTTCTGTGACAACTTGCAGATAAACGGAACAGTATTCTATACAAAAAATAATTCATACATCATATTTTTGAGAGCATATCTGCATTATATTGTACTTAGTTATGCTAATGTAAATGAAGAAGAAATATTTTAAGAATCAGATAGAAAGCTTTAACTCAACTACTGAAGAATGTCATATTATAGCTTCACATTAGCAACAATTATATTAAAAGATTTGTACAAATTATGTAAAGAATGCTTTCTGTAGAATTAATGACCTTCAACACAAAAGAGTTGAATTCTAGAATTCTTGGAGCTGCACTGTTCAGGTTTTCACTCAAAGATTGAGCTTTCGGTTTTCTGTGACAACTTGCAAATAAATGGTACAGTATTCTGTATAAAAAATAATTCATACATCATAGTATTTTTGAGAGCATATCTGCATTATATTGTACTTAGTTATGCTAATGTAAATGAAGAAGAAATATTTTAAGAATCAGATAGAAAGCTTTAACTCAACTACTGAAGAATGTCATATTATAGCTTCACATTAGCAACAATTATATTAAAAGATTTGTACAAATTATGTAAAGAATGCTTTCTGTAGAATAGCCATACTTTTCTGGTATTTATCTAAGCTTAAATAACAGTAATAAGAGGAGTTCTTACATAGAAGTAGTAAACAAAGTTGCCTGTTCCAAGTACCCAGAAGACGAAAAGTGACAAACTCACTACCTAGGGAAACTCACTTCTATGGGAAGTTAGAACCCTGGAGTCGTAGATGCAGAGAAAAACAGAGCTTCTCTCACCTTGGTTGGCACTGTATGTGTGTAAACTATAGTGTTGGAGTGACTGGTTGGACACACCTCTTTACTAACAAAAGCATGTACAGAACAGAATAGTGAAAGGAAGAAGAGTTTGCTTTGAGAATTATGGTGTACGAGCAAATACCTGTTTTAGTCCGATATGTCCAAGAAGCTGACCATACCTTTGCCACTTATGAAGGTAGTTCATGTGCCAACCTGCAGTTTTGTAGGTCATGCTTACTACTTTTTATTTCCTTTCATATAGGCCATGCTTCCTTCTATCCCCACAAATTCATTGAAAAACAATATAGCACCTCACAGGAGCCAATCTGCACAACTCCTATAGGCTTGTGGGAAAAGAGGATGCAGCTATGGAGCCTCAGTCTGAAGACACATCTGGAGAGTCACAGAAAAGGGCAGAACTTTGCTTGGAAATGAAAAAGAGAACAAACCTGGCAGCTCATACTACCTACCCAACCCCTTGCTGAAGCAGCTGACGAAGTAGACTAATTGTGAATCACTTTCACTAATTTAGGAGCCAATTTTATTATTACTTAAGTTAACCAAGCTTAAACTGACACCTTTCATTTCAGAATAATCAAACAAACTAATATAGTCATGCCTATTACATTGTGAACTTTTATAGCATGTATGTGCAAAAAGTACATGGTCCTATGTATTTTAATGCTTTCAGAAATAACTAACTCAAGCAGGTATAAGAGATAGCTGACTGTCTGGTTCAAAATCACAGACCCAAAAGTTTAGGGTCTTCTCTGTTTACCCATTTCATTATGTGACACAGATCAGTAAAGCAGCCTGCCAGCCCGGTTCAAAAAAAAATTGTAAATAGTTCCAAATTATAGTAAGTCAAAGAATTTTATAAGCTTTCAAAATATTTCATGTCGAAGCTGTTTAGGTGACTTAACATCCCTCTAGTTTGAAAATAGTCTGCTACATATTTTTACAACAATTTAAAAATGTCCTAGATCAAGATTTTTTTTGTTGTTATTTTGGGAATCCATATCTTACATTTTCCAGTATTTTTTATTTAGACTATGAAGAATTTGGGACAGGGCCTATTAATTATGCTATACTTGTAAAATCTCTACAATAACAGCTCAGTTTTCAGCAAGTTCCTTGGCATTATGTCTAAAATAATTTTATGATGAAAAAATGAAAATAGGCTTTTTGCTATGCCAAGTATAAATTACATATTCCTCTTGTAAATGAAATCATGTGTTCTTTCCTAATGCCTAATTATTACCATGAATTATTACTCTTTTAATCTTAGGGAGGTTAACCACCAGGTCTTTTGATTGAAGGTTACAGAAATAATTTTTCTAAATGACTAATCACATCAGGAAGTGACAGTGATATAATCAATGATATCATAACAGAACATATTTTTATTACCTCATGCAGAGATTCAACTAAGTGATTTTCACAGTCATTTATGAGCCATCCTTCACCCATATGTGTAACAAATTCTCAGCTGGCATTTAATCTTAATGAAAAGGAGGGTATTTAGACCACTTAAGTAAGTGCACAACCATTGCTGCACTTACGAGGAATTCTAAGTTGCTGCAAATTTCTGACTCCAGCTGATATGCATGTGATGACTGAAAACTGTGTTTCTGAATGCCAATAGGTATCAATGACATGACAACTCCTTGTCGCTCCAGGATTTGAAACATAAAGTGCCACGTGACAAAAAGGAAACCGTCTTAGGGATGATGTGACAAAATTTGATTGCCTTATGTTTGTTGACCTAGCATCTTCTGTTTGAATTCTTCTCCATACATGAAAAGGACAAGCATGCTGTATCTTTCGTTAGTCGAACATTCTATATCATTTATTATTAATATCATCAACGAAAAAATACAAAGTTTAAGGCTTTAATATGCTTTAAGAATGAAGAAATCAAGTTATCGAGGCTAATAATGAAAGGTAATGATTTCACTTATAGACACAAAATATGGAAATTCTGTATGGTAAACTGCAAATTATTTTAAAATGAGAAAGCATTTCAGATATACACTTTGAAAACAAAGTCTCAAAGTTGTCCTAAGCTAGAATTATAGTTTGGTACAGTACAGCTAAAGAAAATAACAGTTTGCATTCTGTCACAATTTGATTCGCTATGATTAACATTTGAATCTATGTCAAATAAATGCTTCTTCATGTATTAAGAAAAATTCATTAGATCTGGTTAGAGTTTCCTACCTGTGGGTAAAAAATTGTCATTAGAAAAAAAAAGATTTGCATGTAGCTCATTTACAAATGTTTATATCAAGATATTTGAACACTTATTTAATTTAATAGAAGGATGATTATAGAATAGTCTTATTTTCAGTAAGTTTTCTTTGATATTTTCAATTACATTTCTAGGCTTCCTATTTGTATTCCTTGATATTTTTGTCTATTTATTTAATTTTTTTTCATTCACAGATTAGATTTTTTTTTCTTATGAAGACTATGGAAAACTACGATAAGTAGTCTTAGATTTTATCTAAGAGGATTTTTTTTCCCCCCAAAAAAATATGCATGCATACTAGTTGTAAAAAAAATTTTAATTAACCTAGTTTGAATTTACAATACACATAACTATATCATTATTTATAAGGTAATATTATTTTACATTAAGCTTTGATTTCTGGCGCATAGCTCTAATATCACAGGTTACAAGAACTTGATCTTTGTTCCCATTGTGGCAAATTTCCATCTGATTTAATTGATAGAAAGCTAAGGGATTAAATTAGGTGTTCACATTTTCTAGTTTCTGTCACATTTTAGGTTGTAATGACAGATTATTGAAAGGAGAGGGACTCGCAGAGCAAGGTAATAGCATTTAGATTGTCCTTGTCTGCAACTACTTCCTAAAAGTTTGCAGTGGAAGGTTCAAATACTGAACAATTCTTCCAAACCTTTGGAATTTAGTGCAAGATTTTAACCAAGAAGCGCTATTTTAACATTTGTTATTAATTTTTAACCATTTCGGTGCCATGGCCTGCAAAAAAATTCATATTCTAAAACTGTAGCTGACATAATCAGTTTATATCTGAATACACTAAAGAGATGAAGGCAGGAGGAAAAAAAGACTGGAATATGTGAGACCCCACCTGGAGTACTGTATCCAGTTCTGAGGTCCCCAGTACAAGAAGGACATGGACCTCTTAGAGCAGGTCCAGAGGAAGGTCACAAAAATGATCAGAGGCCTGGAACACCTCTCCTATGCAAAAAGGCTGAGACAGTTGGGGCTGTTCAGCCTGTAAAGAGAAGGCTCCAGGAACACCTTATTGCGGCCTTTCAATATATAAAGTATATAAGAAAGATGGAAAGTTTTTATCAAGGCCTGTAGTGACAGGACAAGGGGCAATGGTTTTAAACTGAAAGAGGGTAGGTGTAGATTAGACATAAGGAAGACATTTTTTACGATAAGCATGGTGAGACACTGAACAGGTTTCCCAGAGAAGTTGTGGATGCCCCATCCCTGGAGGGTTCAAGGTCAGGTTGAATGGGGCTTTGAGCAACCTGATCTAGTTGAAGATGTCCCTGCTCATTGCAAGGGGGTTGGACTAGATGATCTTTGGAGGTCCCTTCCAATCCAAACTGTTCTATGATTCTACGACTCTCTGATTCTAGCGGAAGATGTCCCTGCCCATGGATGAGGGGTTGGACTAGATGATTTTTAAACATCCCTTCTGACCCAAACCATTCTATGATTCTATGATTTACTAAGGCTGTAAAGAACCTTGGATTTTTACTGTGAAACTAGTATAGCAGTACTGGCAGATTTGCATATCAGTTATTTTTCACCTCTTGTGAAAAATGCATTACTTCTTTTCTTCCTGTTTTCTGCCTTTGAAGACATCTAAGTACTCAGAATTACATAGGTCTGAATAAGGTCCAAAACCCCTGATTTCTTTAAACTATATAATGGAAACATGAGGATGACAAGAAGGAATCTCCCCCCAGTATTTATTGAGAATTAAAGCTGATAACATGATTAACACTGTCCTGGTTTCAGCTGGGAGAGTTAATTTTCTTCCTAGTAGCTAGCATAGTGCTGTGTTTTGGATTTAGTGTAAGAAGAATGCTGATAACACACTGATGTTTTAGTTGTTGCTAAGTAGTGCTTAGAATAGTCAAGGACTTTCTTTTTCAGCTTCCCATGCTCTGCCAGGTACACAAGGAACTGGGAGGAGGCACAGCTAAGACAGTTGATCCAAATTGACCAAAGGGCTATTCCATACCATATGACGTCATGCTCAGTATATAAACTGGGGGGAGTTGGCCGGGAGGCAGCGATCGCTGCTCGGGGCCTGGCTGGGCATCGGTCGGCAGGTGGTGAGCAATTACATTGTGCATCACTTATTTTATATATCCTGTTATCATTATTATTGTTATTTTCTCTCCCTCTGCTGTCCTATTAAACTGTCTTTATCTCAACCCACAGGTTTCACTTTTTTTTTTCCCCCTCCGATTCTCTCCCCCATCCCACAGGGGGTGTGGGGAGAGGGTGAGCGAGCGGCTGTGTGGTGCTTAGTTGCCAACTGGGGTTAAACCACAACAAACCCCTATCACAATCTGTGTTTACATACTATAAGATAAGAAATGGGATTTAGCCAAATCCCAAATTACTGTGTGACTTAGATTTCTGTTTTTCACTTGACCACTGCTATTAAAGTGAATAAAACTGAAGTTGTGAAACAGAACATTCCTAAGCATTAAGTTGTTCAGAGAATATATCTCAACTTCAGTGAGGGCTAATCTATTAGAAGGATTAGATGGTGTTCCCTCAAAACCCAAGCATCCTATATTGAAATTATGTAGAGCCCACCTGGCCTTATTATAAAGATGGATGTATTATGCAATTAAGATATACCTGAGGTGTCATCAAGTTAGTAGAAATTTTGCAAGTTAAAAAGAAAATTAACCCATCATCTTGAAGAGATAATCATGCAAGGTTTCCCTGTGGAAATTAATATACTTTCCAGAAGTCACACAGAAAATATTTTCAAAACAAACCAGTTCCTTTAACATCTATTGAATGTGCAATTTCCTATTCGTATTAAATGTCACTGAGAAAGCCTACTTCTCTGAAATTATTTTCTTGCTAATAGTTTTTACTTATTTTAGTTTTACTTTTTTTACTTCTACTGAGATAGTACTTCAGTTTTATACATGATTTTCCAGATTTTAAAATGGCTTTCTGATAAAATCAAAATAAATTCAAAACAACTTCAGGGCACACTCATTAATTCAAAAATATTACCTGAGCAATGAGGAAGAGATCCACTCCAGTGTCCATTTAACTGACATGTACGAGACGACTGCCCTAACAGCGATCGTCTACCTGTGCAGGTATAATGAACAGTAGACCCAAACGTATATTTATCTCCAGACAGGACCGCGTTAGGAGGAACGCCAGGATGGCCACAGTCAATCACTACAATGCATAATTATTGGAGATAAAAAAAGGTTATTATCACTGATCAAACAGTTTGTAGTTATCTTTTTCATAACTTCATACGTAAACTTTGTGAAGAGGCTGACCTTTTTAGAGTTTGGGGAAGAGAGGCACATTATTTGATTAGAAATGCAAAATACATTACAGACCAAAAGCTGTGAAACAAATGTTTGGAGATGTCAAAAAGGTATTTTAGATATAGATATCGATGTCCATAGACACACATTCACTAAGTTGATCTTTATGGCATGAACACATACACACACACAAACACACACTCATGCATGTACTGTCCCAAATCGTTGGTCATGAAGTCTATTAGGTTTATAAACAAGATCATTTTTGCTAAATTTTGCTATGAACATTAATGCTAATATATTAATTTCATATTAATGATTTTGGTTACTTAAATACTTATTGTATAAATAAAATATTTGTTGACATATTTTTAACATATTCCTAGGCATCATCCATTGATGTTAATTGCACAGAGATTAATTAATTGCAGGAGGGAATTTCTATAAGATCCCAATCTCACAAATTGTCATGGATAAGCTCCCTATCAGTTGTTTATTGAGTACATTTTGATCAATAATTGCTAGCTATTTCCATACTGTGATTAATTTTTAGTACTCTTAATCTTGAGATTTTTGTGACATCCACTTACAGATTGCACATAAGGGTATCCAACAGTTAGCTTATACACACCTAATTTTGCTACCTGGCTCAAATGTCATGAAGTACCTAAACTCAGGAAAGAAAACGGGAAAATTTAGCATGATATCGTTTGTCCTTTAGTTGCCTCTTATACAGAAAATTATGATAAGTGGCTCTTGCTATAAATGGTCAAAAGCAGATCTAAACCTGATCTAAATTCAGGATAAAACCACTAAAATAATTTCAGCAGCCTCCTATCTACTGGAAAGTAGTATAAAGTAACAGTGAAGCTACCTTGGCTAGATCAACAGGAAGCTAGCTACTCCATAAGACTAAAGTAAAATGACAAAAGGTCTTATGCATCATTATGGAGAACATTATCTACGTAGACAATGTATGTAATGGAAACAAAGTTCTGTATTGAAAAGAAATAGGTAGTCTTTCTTTTAAGATTAAGAGCACATATCAAAAATGTACAAAAGAAACCCCCTCACATGTGGAATTAGAGAAAACTTTTACGATTTCAGAGCAAGGAGTTAATTTAAAAGCAAGCTAAATATGTCAAGTTCAGGAAATGCACAGTTAAAATTCATAAACCAAATTCACCCTGTTCACAGAATGAATCTAGACTTGCATGTTTGATTTCTTTTTATCTTATACCTGTCCATGGCATGTGGCATATCTTGGCCAAAGATACTTGTATTTATGCATCATGAAAACCACAAATTGTAGCTGCAAATACCAGGGTACTAGAACAGCCAACTAAATCATACAAATTTTTTTATAAAAAAAAAATTTTATCAATACTTCATCATCTTCAGTACCATAACATTTTCAGCAGGATTTTGTTATCAAAAAAAGCCAAATCAGAAGCCTGGTCAGGGTTGAGGATGTATTCAATCCCCTAGCACTTTAGAAGTATACAAGAGTACAAGGGTTGTACAATCCAACATATGACCAAAGTCATGTGTGATGATTCATCTTCCTCTAGTGATTATTCTTGGTCTTAGAGTTTTATGTTTATGCATATACTGATTGGTGTTCAGTGACACTTAGGGGTCCAACTTGCAAGGTGCAGAACCTTCCTGACAACCCCACAAAGGATTTAGGAATGTGGTATGTGATTGATTGATTTTGATTCCTACCTAGTGTCACTGACCTCTGTGACCATTTTGTAGGCTTGCAGAACTTTGAGTAAAATGTTCAGATTGGTCAGCTTTACAAACTGGGCACTTGCTGTTAGCATTTTATTTGTTTAATCAATTCCTTATAAATAAAATCTATTATTAATTATGTATGATTATAGAGAAGGCAAACTTGGAACATTGTTAATAAAAAGGCATGTTGGTCATGCAGGCTTTAATGAAATGGAAATATTTCTTCTGGTGAAAAACATTCACCATTTTTCAGAGTGTTTTTATTATCTGTATTTTTCTTGATTGATTCTTTTGCTCTTTTCAGATGTTGTCATAGAGGAAAAGTTAATTTCATACTGGTACCTTACAGCATTCAGTTTTGGGCTTTCATATACATACTTCTCTTTTATGTTTACACTTACATCTAAAAGTCCTGGATTCCTAATAACTGATTTAGAAAATTTTACCACCCTGTAATGCTACCCTTAACTTGATTATATATTCTACAAAATTTAATTTGATAATCATGTTCTCAGGTGGGGATTTCATATGAAGAGTTGATCATATTTCTTCCTTTTTTCTCCTAATGTTAATTCATCCTCCATTTTATTTCCATCAATTTCTTCCTTTCTGCCTTTCTGTTATAGAATCATAGAATCATAGAATGGTTTGGATTGGAAGGGACCTTTAAAGGTCATCTAGTCCAACCCCCCTGCAATGAGCAAGGACATCTTCAACTAGATCAGGTTGCTCAGAGCCCCCTCCAACCTGACCTTAAAGGTTTCCAGGGACGGGGCATCTACGACCTCTCTGGGAAATCTGTTCCAGTGTTTCACCACTCTCATCATAAAAACTTTCTTCCTTATATATAGTCTAAATCTATCCTCTTATAGGTTAAAACCATTACCACTTGTCCTGTCACAACAGGCCCTGCTGAAATGTTTGTCCCCATCTTTCTCATAGGCCCCCTTTATACATTGAAAGGCTGCAATAAGGTCTCCCCGCAGCCTTCTCTTCTCCAGGCTGAACAACCCCAGCTCCCTCAGCCTATCCTCATAGGAGAGGTGCTCCAGCCCTCGCATCATTTTTGTGGCCCCCCTCTGGATCTGCTCCAACAGGTCCATGTCCTTCTTGTGCTGAGGACTCCAGAGCTGCATGCAGTACTCCAGGTGGGGTCTCACCAGGGCAGAGTAGAGGGTCAGAACCACCTCCCTCGACCTGCTGGCCACGCTTCTTTTGATGCAGCCCAGGATACGGTTGGCCTTCTGGGCTGCGAGCACACATTGTTGGCTCATGTCCAGCTTTTCATCTACCAGTACCCCTTCTCTGCCAGTCCTTTTCTGTAGGGCTGCTCTCAATTCCTTCATCCCCCAGCCTGTATTGATACCAGGGGCTGCCCCAGCCCAGGTGCAAGACTTTGCATCTGGCCTTGTTGAACCTCATGATGTTCACATGGGCCCACTTCTGAAGCTTGTCCAGGTCCCTTTGGATGGCATCCCGTCCCTCAGGCGTGTCAACTGCACCACTCAGCTTGGTGTCATCTGCAAACTTGCTGGGGGTGCACTCGATCTCGCTGTCTATGTCACTGATGAAGATATTAAACAGTACTGGTCCCAATATGGACCCCTGAGGGACACCACTCATC
>VYZW01041475.1:14987-28957 GCA_013401315.1 Balaeniceps rex | reverse complement strand
CATCAGCCAACTCCCTCAGGACTCTGGGATGCATCTCATCAGGTCCCATAGACTTATGTATATTCAGGTTCCTCAGGTGGTCATGAACCTGATCTTCCCTTATAGTGGGAAGGGCTTTACCCCCCTGGTCCCCATCTTGTGGTTCATCAGCTCGGGAGGGGTGAGGAGAGAGGTTGCCAGTGAAGACTGAGGCAAAGAAGTTGTTGAGTACCTCAGCCTTCTCCTCGTCTGTTGTTGCCAGTTTGCCAGTCTTGCTCATCAGGGTGAGTATGCTTTCATAGACCTTCCTTTTCTGGCTGACATACCTGAGGAAGCCCTTCTTATTACTCTTTGCATCCCTTGTCAAGTTCAGCTCCAGCTGTGCCTTGGTATTCCTGACCCCATCCCTACACAACTGGGCAGCGTCCCTGTACTCTTCCCAGGATACCTGTCCCTGCTTCCACTGCCTGTGCAGTTCCTTCTTGCCCTTTAGTTTGACCAGCAGGTCTCAACTTATTGATGCCAGTCTCTTGCCTTCCTTTCCTGATTTCTTACACCTGGGGATTGAGAGCTCTTGCACTCTCTGAAAAGTGTCCTTAAAGATCTGCCAGCTGATCTAGTCCTGTTCCATGCACAGTACCTTTTTATAGCCATGTAAATTTAATTTTACATTAAACTTTGATTCAGATTTAAAGAACAAATAATAAGAGAAGAAGAAAAATCGAAGAGAATAATATTGTTAATCTTCTTCAGAGTATGTAAAAATGTCAGGTCAGATTATATTTTTTCATTATTATGAACAATTATCAATCAATTTCTGTCACACCAGAACCTCACTTTCCTTAGGAAAAAAAAAAAGAAATTCTGAGAGAAAGATACGCAAATAATTCTTTTGCCAGTGTGACATTTCAATGGCTATTTCTTTTTCTCTGAAAAAAACCTAATAAACAAAATACACAGCTAATACTGATTATCAATGAGACATACAACATTCTGGAAAAACAGAAGTATAAATTTACATCCTCTTATGGTCAAATGTGATGATGTGTCAGTAAAATTACAGCATTATTAGTTGAAAGCCTGATTAAATTTACAAATGTTCAATTAAATTTACAAATGTTGTACCCTTATTCTTGAGTACTGAATTAAAAAGTACACTTGAAGTTTCTTTAATCTGTATAGTTGTCAACAATTGTTATCATTCTACCTGACAGCTGGGAATGGCTGTATATGTCATATTGTGAGGAAAGAAATGTCAGGACCAGGTGCTGCAATAGAATTATTGAGAGGATGGCACAGACACCAGCAAAAAACTAGTCTACATTATTTGGATTTCAAGCTTGGAAGGTGTGGACTGTGTGTACTCACATCTCAGTAACTTAAAAATAAAAAATCAGAGCATGTCTATCAGAACTAAATTGAGAATACTTTGCAGTACAAAAAAACTTGATATGGTTCGAGATACATTGTCCAAATATATCTTTTGAGTAAATTTAAAATTTAAAGTATTTTACTAGCAACATGTGCCTAAGCAGCATATGCCCCTGAAAGCCTTTAATTCAAAGGGAGAGTTGAAAGGGCATTATGGTCCAGGCAACCCTGAATTCTGCTTCTTACAGGATTTATAGGAGCTAGAAGTACTCTAGCTACAACACATTTCAAAGTAAGAGAGTCACTTTACAAGTGAACAACTTATCTTTTGTTACTGTGTCTCTTCTCCATTACTCTAGTGATATTTCAAAAAAAGGTGTGTTCTCTGAGACTAGTTGGAGAGAGAATGAAATCCAGCTAGGTCAAAAAAATAATCCAACCTGGGTCAAAGAAAAACACCCAGCAAGCTTTCCACTTCTTTTCCACTGGTGTTAGAGTGGGAAAATGTGCAGACTACTAAATGACTGCCCTGCATATGTCCAAAAGGGAAAAAATTTGCAAAACACTCCAAAAGCTGAAAGGCTCTTATGAAAAATATTCAGTAGCTGCATCAGAATAAGTTTTGGTAAGCTTTATGATTACAAAATATCATGGATAGTGCCTAGGTTAGAATTCATTGACCCCTCTATACAAATGACAAATAAAGCTGAGGATGCCCTTTCAAAAGTACATATAGAAGTCTTACTCTCAAAGGTCAGCTTAGAAGAGTAAAATCTGTATTATTAGATTACTTGTGACAATTCTGAAAGAAGACTAAGAGACAAAATACAAAAGCAGAAAGAAGAAATCTTTGCACCTTTACCTCTAGAATTTCTTTCTCTTTCAAGATATGTTACTATTAAGTAACATTTATCTTTCTGCAATGGTAATGTCACCTTAAAATTTAATGTAAAACTGTTAGACTCTTTGTTATAAGTTTAACTGTGACTTGCACTCAAGCAATTTATCCCATCAAAGAAAGGCACAACTTCCAGAACTAAAGGTTTTAACAGTAATAAGAAATAAAGTTTCAGATTTTTTTTTTAGGGAGAGAATAGCAGAACTGGAAAAACCTCAATTAAGGAAGACTAATAAAGGCAAAACTGAGAACTAATATCTACAATATTGCCCATATCAGTCTATGATTCCTGAATAAGGAACCCTTAGCCTGTTTTCCCTTTAGTCTGTAGAAAATAAAGCTTTCAGCCTTACTCGGAGAGAAATTTTGATCCTAAACCAAAACCTTTTTCATAGACTGTCCCAGCCAATTAAAAACCTATGAAATATCTGTGGCTATGTCTACATCACAGTTAGAAAGTTGTTCATGACAAGCCAGAACAAAAACAACCTCCTTGTGTTGATCCACGTGCCTTAGTAGATAGGTTACATATGACTCTGATGTTCAGGTACATCTGATAGTGTGGTAAGCTGAGGACATGATTCAGAGGACACTTGGTGCCCTGCAGTGCCATTACTATTTGCTTACTGTCTTCATAGATAGTCTGATCTTGCTGTTGTCCCAAGAGAAGTCCAGAAAGTACTACAGTGACATAAGTCAGTAATTGGGTACTATCGTTTTTAAGTTTCAGTGTGATTATAGCTTTGTGGTCAATGGAGGCCACGTATTGGCAAATTCAATGGATATGTTTTGACCTTCTATCCCTGCTATCAGGGATCATTGTGCTGAAGCATTCAGAAATGTTTGTTTCGGTTATTGCATTTCCCAAGTTTTCTGCTATTTGCTACATACAATAACAATAGAACTGCGCTACTTCAGCTGCTACTGAGACCTTCCATCATTACTGCACACACACAAATGTATATAAATATGATTATTCTAATTGTTTAATGAGACTGATGGAAATGCCGTGTAAAATAATACCTAGTTTAGTCCACATTCTTTGTAGAAGCATACACATTATCTACTTACTAATGCATTCAGGTAGAGGTTTGTCCCAGTGGCCATTTGGTTGACAAATTAAAACTGAAGAGCCAAACAAAAAATATCCAGGATTACAGTCATAAAATACCACTGTGCCATACGTGAAATTTCCATGTTCGATTTTACTTTCTCTTATAGAATTTGCAGGAATTCCAGGATCAGAACAATTGACCACTAAAAAGAAAAAGAGCACAGACTTGAGAGTCATACAAATACAGTCTACTAAAATGGTCTTTACATGGTCTCCTGTCCTTGGTATGAGAGACTTGCAGTGTGTTGCTACCCTGGTTTTATATATAATGCTACTGAATTAGGAAGATGACATGAAACCAGCAGATGCTAAAACCAGGAGATGCTAAACTCAGATCAAATAAAAGGAAATGTTTCTTCACAGAGTGTGATGATGCTGTAAAAGTATTTGCCACTAAAAGTGACTGGACATACCAATGTATTCACTTTATACTCTTGCCTTGACATAAACTGTTGCCCACAGCTGGAAACATGTTATGGGCCTAGATGTGCCTTTGGTCTAACCCACAAATCACTGCAAATATACTTATGTTCCTATACTAACATTTTGATAAGAGCACCTTTGAGGCAGATGTTTTGAGCTAAAAGGCACATGGTCAGTTAGGTAAGACTGTGATGATTCTGCTAGAAAAGGGAAATATGCCAACAAATGGGTATGTGCTTTTAAAAATAGGGATATACTTTGATGGTTAAGAATACCAATGGATTTTTTGAGTCCTCAACTACTTTAGGATTCGTATGTTTGAAAATCACTGAAGACTGATTTTTTTAATTTCCTTTTTTGTGACTTACAGCTGTCTGGTGAGGGGAGTATAATAGTTATTTTGTGGGGTCATCAAGATTTTTTTTAACAGTTTCCATGCAATAGACTCCTCTGGTCAAGTAAACACACCATCACCTACTCAAAGTTACTCTAGAAAGCTACAGTTCATGTGAAAATTACTATCCCTATATCCTTATAACCAATTGCATGTTTATATGCGTACATCTGTATGTACCTGTGTGCAAATATATATATATATATCTGTGTGTGTATGTGCATGGATGTGTGTACATAAAAGCATCAAAATATGCTAAAAAGCTCTGTAATCTAAAAAGAAAAAAAAGCTATTGCCAGATGCAATTTAAGATCATTTTTCCTACCTACATCACTCAATGTAGTTATTTTATGGCTCATCTACTTCTCTCTAGTCACTATCCTAAATGTTGGAGTCTGCTTTTGTGCTCCTCCTAGCAGTTCTCAAATATTGGTACCGCAAGACTAGAATACACACATTTTTCAAGGATAGAAATAACTTTCTGGTTGGATTTGACTTCTTTAACATTAAATGATAGGGGTTTTTTTTAGTTATATTGATATACAGTGTTGAAAATTTGTTATTTTTTTTCCTGGAGGAAAATTTGAGCTATATTTCTATCCATTTTCATTTTTGTAGACAAGTGTTTTATAACAATTGAACATTTATATTCACATTATTAAGCATATACTTTAAATAATGAAAATTATATATTAATAAATCTGGAGTAGTGAACACTTGAAAGAAAATACAAAGTGCTTTGACCATTTCAATAGTTTGTCACTATTACTATAGTTAGCTAGGAAACTAGCTATTTAGCAAAGTTGTAGACAGTATAAAAACAGCAAGTGCACTGCTGAATTTATATGAAGATTGCAAATTCAGCCGTCACCAACGAGTGCAGCCTTTTCTATAATATTGCACTTTAGGCAGTTTACAAATATGCAAGGTAACATATTTTTATTTTTTTATTTAAAACAGAGCAAAATTATATTAATTAGAATTGATTTCACTGCACATTACAGACACCACTAATAATGTTCTACACAGAGTTGGTTCTTTTTATTTTTAAAGTCTGTTCTAAAACCAATAGAAGATTTCAGGATTGTGTAAAATTTTAAAGAATAACTTGATCAACTTATTTACTGATCTGTACAGGCCAATAACTTATCAGACAGTTTGACACATTACTCTGCAATACCAGAACACTGAGGTGATTTATAGCAACTGGATTGAAAATGAGATTTACTAGGTACCCTTAACGCACAGTACATGTTTAGTATTGTAAATTTTAAAAATAATAACTTCTTATCAACAAAAAGGTCTTTGGAAACTTAAGTTCTGTAAGCTATTTGGCAGTATTACTTAAGGCAAAGTGGTCAAAGGTAAGTGGAGGACACCTATTGGAAGGAAAATATAGTAAATAAAATTACTATAAATACATATGACTTAGGCTGTGTACAGATAAAAATCCACAGAAGCTGCTGGGAAGATGCTGAAAAACAATCAATACAATTTGTGGATATGTACAAGAAAGTTACAGCAAAAAGTACTTTTTTCTAAATGAGAACAATTAAAACTTTTAAAAAGCACATAAGCACATAACAACAGACTTAAAAAGTACAATGGTGATAAAACCTTTTTAAAGTGCTTATGAAAACTCAAAGAGAACTAATTTCATAATATACTTTTATTTTCAGTGAAAGAATTTTAAATATAATATCCAGAAGTGTTGAGAACCAAACCAAATGTATTATGTTAACAAACTAGAAAAAAATTTGAAAAGTCAAGATAAGCAGTCAGATCAACGGAAATTTAAAAGGAAAAAAACCCCATGTTTTCTTCTGCACCTATTAGAACTATGTTGGCTAAGAACACAGAGAATATTATTTTAGAATTTAACCTCTTAATTATCTCTGCATAATTTTGCTTAAGGAACTTGTAGAAACCATTTTAAAAAATCAATACAAACTACAGGTACATAAGAAAGTTTCTCTGCAACAGTTATCCTGGCAACCTGAATGTAGACCAGACCTAACTGAAAAATCATAGAATCATAGAATCATGAAACATCATCTTTAATAATTTGATGCCTATTAGTAAGAGAGGCATCATTTTGTCTTGACAGTATCCCTTCACCTTCAGTTTATTTTTCAACCTTAATCTGTAAATGCTTGTATTCTTACCTTTGCATATTGGAGGTGGGTGACTCCACTGCCTATTAGCCTGACACTGTGCTTTGGTTGGTCCTTGCATAACATACCCAGTATTACATGAGAATGTCACAACATCATTGAAGTTGAAACCGTTTCCACTTGTTCTTCCATAAATAGGACTACCAGGGTGACCACAGCTAACAGCTAGCATAGCACAAAACAAAGGAACAAAAAACAAACAGAGCATGCTGTTATCACTTTTCATGATATAATAGATAATAATTATAATCATTATATAATAATATTTTAAAGTTTTGATATTATAAGTGTGGTGGTGCATCCCCCCTCCCACTTTCTCTCTCCAACTGCTTTATGACCTCAGGGATCCCTGCCAAGACCGCAACCTTCATATAGTGAGTTGGTCAGTTAAGCGCGCCTTAATTGTTCCAAAAACTCCTACATGGTTGAGGAGGAGAGCGGCACTGTCCTTAGCAGAAAATCCTATATGGCTGAGGCAGGAAGTGAGAGCAATTAGCTGTCCCTTGACAGCCTTGAAACAAACCTCACCTGGTTTGTAACTGAGTGGAGCAGTACCATCGTTACTATAATTCCGCTAATTACTGTCCCAGATTGTGGCTCGGATGGAAATTTATGACTAAAGCCAATCATCTCACAATCCTATAAACCAGCAGTCCTAAGTGAGGCCCTTTGAGCTCTCCTGGACTGCAGCAGGCTGTGGCCAGCATCTCCCTCTGAGTGGGATGCCTCTCAGAGCTAGCAAACTTAAAGTTTGCTATAGCCGGAGGTCCATTGCCGAAGACCGACAGTGAAGACTGGGATGAAACCCTTCACTCTTTGAGGCTCAACCCTCGCCCATTGAGAAATGCCAAGACATTTGACGTGAATATTTCACTGAACTCGAGGGGAATTTTTAACAGGTATATCTCTTTCTTTTTTTTTTCATATATATGTATATAAATCTCTCTATATATATATTCATGTCTGTGTGTATGCATGCCTAAATCAATTTAAGTAGTCTGTACATGTATGATCTAATTGCAAAGTGAGTCTTATACTGCCGCTATATATATATATATATAAAATCCTTATTCACATAAATCGTTGACCAAGTCTGGGACTAAGATTGGACCTAGCCGCACCTAGGCTCCTCTCTGAAAAGGAGTTTAGANATCGCTGCTCGGGGACTGGCTGGGCATCGGTCGGCGGGTGGTGAGCGGTTGCATCACTTGGTTTTTTTTCCCCTGGGTTTTGTTTCTCTCTCTCTGTCTCGTTCTCCTTTTCATTGCAATTTTATTACTATCATTATTATTGTTATTTTATTTCAATTATTAAACTGTTTTTTATCTCAACCCGCAAGTTTTCTTTTGCCCTTTCGATTCTCTCCCCCATCCCACCGGGGAGGGGGAGGGTGAGCGAGCGGCTGTGTGGTGCTCAGCTGCCGACTGGGGCTAAACCACGACATTCACATAAACCGTTGACCAAGTCTGAGACTAAGATTGGATCCAGCTGCACCTAGACTCCTCTCTGAGGAGTCTAGAAAGCCAGGGGGTCTATTCTGAATCTCATGACTCAACAGGAGGGTTCCTCTTATTCCCCTACACCCACGATCTCCCTGCGAATCCTTCTAACTCGAGTGTAATTTATTTTTGCTTTGTGTACTTCTTCCATGTAGTAACAGAGTGAACCTTGCCCTCTTCGAATCTTTAAGTTGCTGTTTTGATTAATTTTGTCTAATCACTTTGTTAATCGACTGATGGTTGAGTGCTATTAAAATACCACAATCAAATCCTGCGATTTGTCACTAGTAAATTCTAAATTGCGACTAAATCAAACTGTGTAAAGTCACTCATTCACAACAAATTAACATAATCAGCAGGATTCACAAATCCTTATTTGCGACAATAAGATACTGAGTACTTTCCATGAAAGATTCACATTTCTCCGAACTGAGTAAGAACTTAGACATATGTTAGTAAATGTTCAAGCACTTATTTAAGTATTTAAATAAACTGAATAGAAATCACCATGCAGTAATCAAAGCAAATGAAGAAAACTTTTCTGAAGAATCAGGAGAAAAGCAAGCACTTGATTTTCATTATATATAGTCTGAAATTGAAAGGCAATATTTCAGTGCATTAGTTCCTCAGGTATTATTTCTAACAAATATGTCTTAGTATTGACTCACTCTGTTTTATCTTTGAGGCCTAAGTACTTAGTGAAGTTATAAATTTATGACTGAATATATGAAACATTATGGGCACTGTGAAACTTTTCTTGTATTTAAACAAAAACTGACCACAGAAGGTAAAGTTCCTTTTCTGTGTCCACAAAGAGCAGATGCAAAAATAGTAAGGAAAATAAAACATAAATTTATTTTCCTAAAATAATTAAAAAATGTATAAATATTTCACAGAATAAATTCTTTAGCTCTCAAATTTTTATCACTTTAGAAATTTTTCGTTATTTTTCTAAATTAATTTTGTTAGGTCTGAAAAATATATGTTCTTTTTCTCCATGTGGAATAGACTTATGATAACTCTAAAAGAAACCTATTCATATAATAATATATACATATTTTTATATATATGTGTATATACAGTTATATATATGCATATATATTACATATATGTGAATATATATATAAAATAATAATACACAATAAAAAATAATTTTTTTAGCAACATCAAAAAAATGA
This sequence comes from Balaeniceps rex, assembly GCA_013401315.1. Lineage (NCBI taxonomy): Eukaryota > Metazoa > Chordata > Aves > Pelecaniformes > Balaenicipitidae > Balaeniceps > Balaeniceps rex. The sequence goes on along the minus strand of VYZW01041475.1, from coordinate 19,927 downwards.
AAATGGTCCGTAAAAGCTAGTATAGCATACAGACAAGTCACAGTGTATTCTATGAATGAAAGTTAAATTGAATTCTGTGTTCTATTAATATCATTAAGTTATTTTAATTCAACATATTATCTTTTTGTTACTGGTATCAGAAATTTTTATATAAGGAATTGCATTTTTTCCCCAAAAGAGTAATTGGAATCATACACTAAACTGTTAACATTTGTATGAAATTTGCATAAAATTTTAAATAATACTCAAGCATATACATGCAATACACAACAGTAGTAATACATCTGCCCACTGTATAAGGAAGAAGAAAGGTGAATTCAAAAGTGAAAAGGTCAGAATCCCTAAATTTAAACATATAATCTCAGAAATTCAATTAAAACATTTAAAGTTAAATAAGTAAGAAATGTGACACTATTTTTCTACACTTCATTTGAACCTTTGATCTGAAGTGGAGCTGTTCTTAAATATCCACCACAAAGTTAGAGACAGCTGCGGTTTATAGCAGCCTTTTACAAGTCTTAACTTTTTCCCAAGTCTTGTGTCCTTTTCTGAAGTGCTGTATTGCTCATCCTCCTGTATTCAAACAAGCAGCTTCCATTTGATTAGAGGAAGAAAATATGTCCATTTTCTCTGCTGTTACCACATCGAAAACATTTTTTTTTCAGTTCTAACACTGATTAACAGTGTCTAGTTGTATTGCCTTAACAGTTACCTATAAAGAAGCATTTTGGCGTAAAATGCAATGTAAAGAAGTAATATTCTATTACTAGATCATAAAGTGGAAACAAAATTAAGAAATACAGTTATTATAGTAGTGTTATGTATATCTAGTTCTATGTAAAACAAAGTAAAGAGTTAGCAGTAAGACCAATGAATTAACATTGTGTATTATGATTCATCATTCAGATAGTTTCTGCTACAAAAATGTAGCTATAAAAATAGAATATTTGGAGGCAGATGAATACATTTTCAATACACTGATATTACTGAACCTGAATTATTGAAACATAGTTGTAATTTGTTTGCGAATCCTTCCAGAACTCTCAAATTTTCCTAAATGGAATACAGTATTTTCTGTTATTACTTAATGCTATTTCATTTGATACATTGACACACAAAAGGAACCACGTTAACAAAATACAAAATTCATGCCAAAGAAGCCAAAACCCAAACCAGAAAACAAAATAACAGTATCTCTGTGAGGAGAAGAAAACAAAAAGTAAGTTTGTTGAAGCAAACATTTTAATCATCAGTGCTGACAGTGTAATTCGAGAGTATCTACTTATCTAACTACTGCAGTCAAAGTAAATGTACATGAAATATTTCTAAAAGCCACTAAAGGATGTAAAGCCATTTTCAAATTTGAGTACCTGGGTGCCTAAGTCCCATCACTTTTTGAAGTAGTTTCATATTCATACATAAATGACAGGTATTTAGTAGCCAAAAGATGCAATGGAAGTTTTAAGTGACAACATTAAACTTTCACCTCATACATGAATCACAGATTTTTAGGTGGCCACATACTTTTGAGGATCTGCTTTAAATTTTTTTTAATTGAAAAATGAATACTAAGTTGCAAAGTCACTCCTCATCTTGTCTGACATAGACATTCCTGTAACATAAACCAGTATATGTTGCCATGCTTACTTACGCACACAGGATGGAAGCTGACCAGACCAGTTGTGATCCTGTTGACATATTCGTACAGAAGAACCAATCAACCGAAAACCAGGACTGCACTGGTATACAACGGTGTCTCTATACCCATAATTTTCTCCAATTACTTGACCATTGACTATAAGATCTGGAATACCACAGTGACCAGCTAGATTTTTCAAAGTAAATAAAAAAAAAAAAAGAAAAAATGGTCAGTAAATATGCCAGAGAAATTTTAAATATACCTCCTTAATTAAAACAAAGAAATGCTGAACATCTTTCTTTTTTTTTATTTACTTCATTCAAAGGTTTATTTTTATTAACTTGAGGAAAACTGCATATTGCATTTGTATAAGTAGGACTGTATACACATAAAAAATTAGAAAAAGACAGTGCAGCAAAGAGATTAAATGTCATATATGTTATTAAATTTCTTTTCAAAAAATATGAGTAACTCCTTTTTATTAAACCCCGTAAAATTGTATATTATTTCCTTTACTTTTATTTTGGTTAAAATTAAACTTAATAAAGTAAACATTACACCATTATACATTTAAAGAAATATTTTTAAAAACAAAATAAAAATAATATAAATATTATAAATATCAATCCATGTGGATGTTATAAATATAGCCTTCTTACAATGGAAATAAATTAACTTGGACAATTTATTGCTGGAATCTGACTTCCTGGATTGTCTTCTGTTTATCCCAGAGGAATCCCAAAGTGATTAACATGTTTGGGCTAAAGGCAGTCAGTGCGACTAAATCCAAATGTCCTGTAACCAAAACCCTTTTTATGCCTAATCTTCTACCCTGTATTCTCAAAATATGAGAAATATTTTATTTACACTATGAGAATCACAAACAGACATTTAATCTAGAGAGAGGCTGGGAGAAAGAATGAACCATGGGTCATTTGTTACTGTTTTTCTTAATGAACTCTGGAAAATAGGCACTGTGATTCAGCAAATAATGTGGTAGTAGAAAATCCTCTGAGAATGGTTGACCTTATGGAGTCTGTGACATATGGCAGAGAACTTACTGCAAAAACAAGTAAGGCAAGCAAGAAAAACAAGCAGTGTTTCAGCTAGTACTTTAAGGAAAAAAAATACTACCAGACACCCAAACTCCTCTGCTCTCCTTTTTTCCTCTACTTCTCCTCAAAAAAAACCCACAAACAAACCGCCAAAACATGGGGTTGCTAACAAGAAAGGACATTTAGAAGCAATATAGTTTGGATTGTTTTTTCCTTTGAACTTTTAAGTATTTATAATACTCTAGTGTAATTTTCAGCATTTTGCCTCATTTTTTCAGGGCTAGAAACTTCCTATTAAAAAAAAATTGCAAATCTGAGATTTTCTTATATCTTGCATCTGGCAACTTAAGCCTTGTATAGTATTTCATCATCTGAATCATGATAAAACCATCAGAATTTACAATATAGGTAATATGTGAACTTTCACAGAGATTAAATTGATGAGTGCAATTTGACTTCTGTTTAATGAACAGGAGTCCAAATCTGGTGCTGTTCAAGGGTATATTTCCCCGTTTGTCCCCTTTGCATTTCCCTCAGTGTCACCTAAGGACCAGGCATACTTGAAATTTGTTTTATGTTTTCTGGGATAAGATGGCATAACACATGCTTATAAAAGTTTTGTCAGAGTACTTCTTGATTCTCCAGGAAAGTCGTAATCTGTTCAGTATGTAGTAGACATTCTTGGACGTGCCACAAAAGGCCCAATTTCCCTGTTCTATCACATTTGTGATGATAAACAGGACTAACTGGATGACGAGTAAAAACTGACGTGGAAAAGATCCGTTTCTACCAGAAGTGCAAACAGACATTTTGCAGTGATTCAGACCATGTTCAAGGAAATAATTTTCTAATTGTATTTAATGACAATATTTGGCCTGGTTCTTAATTAATATTTTAATGTTGCTTTGTGGCAGTAGAGTGGAAGCAGAATACATCACCAGAAAGGTCAAGCTCTGTTTCCTGTGCAGAGGGAATAAAACTGAAGTAATTCAACACATCAGGTGACTAAGATCACACTGCAGTTTCTGCAACTGTGTGTGGATATTACAAAAAACACACAACTGCAACAGGTGAAAAATTCATTTTAAGTCACCTGTAAGTCTTGCATTAATGTCTCTGTTAAAATTCCCATCCTCTCAGCCTACTTCCTCTCATTGTCACAAACTTTTCAGAGCCTAGTTTTGACTCTTTCTTTTGACTTTAGAGTTTCTTTTTTTCTTTCTTCTTTTCTTTTGACTTTTTTTGACATCTTCTGTTGACAAGGGGAGAGCAGTGGGTATTGTTTACCTGGACTTCAGTAAAGCATTTGACAATGCTTTCCACAGCCTTCTCCTGGACAAACTGGCAAGGTACAGATTGGGTGGGTGGTCTGTGAGATGGGTAGGGAATTGGCTAACAGGCCACACTCAGAGGGTGGTGTCCAATGGTTTTTACTCAGTCTGGCAGCCTGTCACAAGTTGGATCCCCCAGGGATTGATACGGGGCCCCACACTGTTCAATATCTTTATAAATGATCTGGATGATGGGATTGAAAGTACACTTACCAAGTTTGCTGATGGCACCAGACTGGGTGGTAAGTTGAACATGTCAGAAGGGAGAGCCATGTTACAGAGAGGCCTGGACAGGCTGGAAGAGTGGGCTAGCAAGAAGTGTATGAAGTTTAAGACAAGTGCAAGGTCCTGCACCTGGGAAGNGATGGCCAACAAGCTGAACATGAGTCAGCCATGTGCTGCTGCCCCAACAAAGGCAAATCGGATCCTGGGCTGCACCCGCAGGGGCATTACTAGCAGAGCTAGAGACATGATCATCCCAGCGCTTGTCAGGCCGCACCTGGAGTACTGTGTCCAGTTCTGGTCCCCACAATTCAAAAAAGATGCAGACAGACTGGAGATGTTTCAAAGGGGGGCCATGAAGATGATCAAAGGGCTGGAGAACCTGCCCTATGAGGAAAACCTGAAGGTGTTAGTCTGTGAAGAAGAGAAGGCTCAAGGGGGACCTCATCACAGTATTCCAGTACTTAAAGGAAACTACTAAGACAGAGGCTCCCTCTTCACAAGGAGTCACATGGAGAGGACAAGGGGCAATGGGTACAAGTTGCACTGGGAGAGGTTTCATCTTGACATAAGAGAGAGGTTTTTTACAGTAAGAACAAACACTTACTGGAACAACTTCCCCAGGGATGTGATGGAGTCCCCATCATTGGAAGTTTTCAAGATGTGACTGGACAGTGTGCAGCCCTCCCATGA
>VYZW01041474.1:1516-14002 GCA_013401315.1 Balaeniceps rex | reverse complement strand
GAAAAAAATGTGTTTGAGCACTATGATAGGTAAAAAGAAATTTAAAAAATTAACAAATATGTTAATTTCTATTATTTTTACTTGATCAGGAGTTTCAAAGTAATTTTTAGGTATTAAGAAAGAAGCATGAGAAATACATAATTTGGTTTTCTCTCTTCAATTTTTTTTTGTACATTTATCATTCATGCATTCAAGGAACAGAATTTGTCCCATGGGATTCATTGCTACAAAACCAAATGTTCAAAATAAACAGTGTGGAGGCAAAATGAGAGTAATATTCTCACATTGTAAGTTCAGTCACTTACTACTTTTATTAACTAAATTTAAGTTAGCTTCCCCATTGAATTTTGTGGGACTGTACTTATAGAGCAACTGGAGAAAAGTAAGCAACCTGAATCACTGCTCAGAGGATGAACCGTAAGTCCTCATTTAGACTAGCCCTTGAACAACTGTTTTTCTCTATTAATTCTCTACAGAGAAACTAGCTGCACTATTCTTCTTCAAAGAAGTCCTAGTTTGTAAATCACCACATTGACTCCTGTATAAGACAGCCTTTCTTTTAAAAGGGAGGGAAAGAAATCAAAAAAAAAGAGCATTGTGGTTACTCTGCTGCTGTCTTCTTTGGGGAAGCTTTATTAGTACCAGCCATCAATCTGTATGATGCAGCCACAGTCAATAGATCACAGTGGAAAAGCTGGCAGCCTTTGTTGACTACATCTGCCTTCATACCCTATTTTGGCATTCTCAACACAAACCGTTCCAAGAGACTTCAATCTGTGGGGACCAAAGACACCAGGTACAGGTCTTAGTAAATCCCATTAGTTCAGGAGAATCTGCAGTTTCGGTTATCAGCTGGCAGAGTTCTTACATTCACCATGTTCTGAATTCAGAAATATGGAAATTAATTTAAAAAAAAAGGAAAAAAAAACTTTGTTTTTTAATGAATTAGTAAAATGTGTTCAATTTTGCTGGCAACTCGTCACCAACAGTTGGAGAAAGTAAGGGTCAGTTCCTGAACAGTTCAGTAACAGAGAAGGAGAAAGAAAATAAAATTATATGTAAAAGATTGTTTGACTACCTCCTGTAAGATATTGCATTTCAATGTTCACTAACAGGATTAAGAAATTCTCATCATTAATTTGTTTTGCATACTCTGCAGTTGCTCTTTTAGCAGGTCAGCCGTTGACAGCAATGGCAACATAGTACTTGGAAGGAATATAGAAAACACGTTACATTATACACTCTGCACAGGATATCCAGGAATGCTTCTTGGACATAAATATGCAGCCCACTGGTCCTGTAGTCATCCAGAATATGTCAGCTTAAAAAATATCCATTTATGAAAGGGGGTCCTCTACAGTAGCTCTTGTATATATGCTGTTCTGAATTCTCTTGGAACGTTTTCTTGTACAAAACCTGAAACATTAGAATAAGACTATATGCAATTTTTTCTTTGTTCTAATACAGTGATGATAGGCATAAGAGCTGTTATCTAGGTTAAGATAAAAGGATATGTACCAGTGGGATACGTGTGTACAACTACCATAATGAATCTCATTGCGCGCATGTGTGTGTGTATAAATACATACATATACGTATACATACATACACACGGAAATGTTTATACATATAGGTAGACTCAGATACCATTACTGATATATATCGGTTTATACAACAGTATCTCAGTATATTCATCCAAGCAATATGTATTCAACATAAGACCTTCATTCGTTCCTGTCTCCAAAACCACTTTTTTTCCTGGTTTGTCTTTTTACTACTTAAGGAAACAAAGGCAAGGCAGACAGCAGGCTAACACTTTTAGACAGTTATCTTGTGCTTGTGTTTATCATAAGGAGGAATACACTCTGCACACACCCCTTCACTGTATCATCACCACATTGTTGGCATGATGGGTCCCTGAGCCTGCCTGTCCTGGTTTCAGCTGGGATAGAGTTAATTTTCTTCCTAGTAGCTGGTTTAGTGCTGTGTTTTGCATTTAGTATGAGAAGAATGTTGATAACACACTGATGTTTTAGTTGTTGCTAGGCAGTGTTTATACTAGTTAAGGACTTTTTAGCTTCCCATGCTCTGCCAGGTGCACAAGAAACTGGGAGGGAGCATAGGCAGGACAGCTGACCCAAACTGACCAAAGGGCTATTCCATACCATAATGATGTCATGCTCAGTATATAAACTGGGGGCAGTTGGCTGGGGGCAGTGATTGCTGCTTGAGGACTGGCTGGGCATCAGTCAGCAGGTGGTGAGCAATTGCATTGTGCATAACTTGTTTTGTATATTCTTTTATTGCTATTATTATTTTCTGTTCCTCTGCTGCCCTATTAAACTGCCTTTATCTCAACCCATGGGTTTTGCTTTTTTTCCCAATTCTCTCCCCAATCCCACCACGGGGTGGAAGGGTAAGCAAGCGACTGTGTGGTACTCAGTTGCCAACTGGGGTTAAACCACAACACTGCCAAACCATAATTCTTTATTCTACATTTTTTCTCATAAGAAAGAACTCCAGAAGGCTAAGTGAACTAAAATAATTTTTTTTCTTTTTTTTTTTTAATCAGGAGAAAACTCAGAATGGGACTTGTCTTCTTGCAAGTTGGTGTCTTTCATTCAGATCTGCTCAATCCAGAAGCTGTGCAATTTTTCTTTGTTTGCTGCAAACTCCACAGTCACCTCTGGGTGTCTAGAAAGATAGGTTTTGCAGTCTGCCACCTTAAAGGATGGGATACATGACTCTTCCCTGCCCAATCTCTGTTGTACTGCAGGCTGCCAGCTCACCCATGACTCCCCAGTTCCCTGTTCTGCAACATGGTGTGGAGATTTCCCTTCTGAGAGCGCTCTCAGGAAAAAACAACTTCCCTTTCCCTCCTTGGAGCTCCACCTAACCTAGAGGACAGCAATCTAGTTGGACCAAGCTGACAGACCCCTTTTTTGTTGGTACCCAAGGGAGCATAATGCAATGACAGAATAATAAAGTACCACCTGTCTCAGAAAGCAGTTTGTCAAAATTAGCTAAGTAACTTCTGTATCAATACCTATTTCTAACTTAATAAGTGAAGGGCAATGCTCACAGTATTTATATGCTGAACAGAATATTTTAATACTCCCTTGCTCCCAAAGGGACATTTGGCACAAAGTAATCGATTTACCACTGACAGGTACCTAGGTGTTCATATATGAAAGAGTCTTTTGGAATAGCTGGTCTTTAGCAAAACTTCACTTCATTAAAGCACTGCTTAGAGTTTGATCTCACTGTCCTTGTTCAATCACTGTTTTCATTAACATGGGGATGGTTTTCCTTTTTTCCTAATTTTTCCCCATTTATTCTTGATTTTTAAAACAAAGTTAATAAAAGGGACAGCTCAGCATTCAACATTTCAGCCTAATTTTAAGACATTCTGGTAGATCTCAACTGGCCTCTGTCAGAAGTGAAGTCAGTGACACAAGCCCATTACGTCTTAATAGACTGACAGACGTCAACACCAGCCAGATCCTCTGTGGTGGAGGAAGGGCTGAATGCTGCATGTGGGAGCACTCAAAACCTTTCATCACCTGTGGTAGAGGTGGTTAACACATTAATCACAGCCAAGAGCAGTGGTGTCTCCCTTCTATGAAAATGATTATCCAAAATGCTTTTTAACTAGCTGACTCTCGGTTTCACGTCTTTTGAAAGACTAAGGAGACCTTTCATATCTCCTTAACTGCTACCAATGTGTCTGGTGTCACAAGATTTTCAGCTTAGACACATACTTCAACCTTAACTAAATACTGCCTCTCATTCTTCCATATCTTGACTGAATATAAGATGGAGGGGAGAGAAGAGAAACATACTTTGCAGAATCCATGTTGCCACTGTAAGTTATCCCATTTTTTCCATTAAACAGCTTTTACAATTCAGCTAGATAAAAACTGATCTACAACACAGAGGAAGCAGTGGTAGAGCTTTCACAATAATATAAAATAAATAGTTAACTTTTCTGCAGCTTTGTCAATCTAAATCTTCAAAATTTTATTTTCAGTTTTCCCTGCAACAGTTACGCCATACAATGACATGAGGAAGGCAGAAGATTTTTGATGTCAATGTGGGTATAATTTTGATGAATAAGTCGAAGACGTATTTTACCCGCATGTCAGTTAAATTTTTCAGAACTGCTAGAATAATCTTCCCTTCTCTGTCTTTTCCTTTGTACTACAGATATTCGAGATAAGAAAAAATTATGCATTTTAATGTTTTATGAAGTACTTTGAAAGAAACAGAAAAACTGGAATAAAAGATAATTTTAAAACGGTCTGTTAAATTTATACTTCTAGGCTATTTTTTTTAAATGAATATCATTAGCACTTTGTTAAGTTCATCATTTTTCCCTGTAAAGTTAGGGTTATTAAGTATAACATCATTTTTCACTGAAATATATGTTACAATGCCAAATCATAAGCCAAGCCAAATGGAACACACAGGGAGAGAGAAGGGGAGACATACTAACAAAGGTATTTCTTAATAACGGAAACCTAGCAAAAGAGGCATCAAATTTGTCAGCAGAACTGCAGATATGACTCTATCAATAATCCATGGCACTTTTGTATTTCCCAGCTGAGGCTATTATACAGCTTTGGATGACAGCCTGCTTCAACTTCATCATACAATCCACTGGGACAGAAACTCATAACTGGCTTTCAACATAGATCCTTCATATAAAGGGTAATAACTGCAGCCAGTCAGTGTAGTAAGATTATCAGAGAGTGCAGCAATGAGCTACAAAATGTGGGAAAGACAGCCTGACAGAAATCTGACAAAATAACCTCAGCAGGATAACTCCTTTAAACATCAAGGGGAGAAGAAAGGTATCAGAAAGATCCCCCACAGAACCTTCCTCAACACTGTTCAGCTGATGCTTTTTAATTAAACTTATCTTGACCTATCTTCAAACATTAGAGAAAATGAATAATTAATCAGAAACTTGAGCTACTTCAAGAACAGTGATAAAGACACTACAGAAGGTTTTATCTGTACTGATGAACATTATTGATATTTTTGCAAGTCCATTGATTTCCAATAGAAGGTTCCAATAGGACTGTCAAAGTGACATAACATTATTATAAAATAATATATTATCTAATAATGTTATTATCTAATAATATATCTATGTAATGTACATAAAAGAAACTTAATTGGGCCTATTAAATCATCAAGGGCAAAAGTTTCAAAATCTTCTACATGGCTTATTTAGGATCCACTATCCTATTTTCAGAGCTTCATCATAAACATTAGTCAGAGCCAGATAGCTTCATCTCCACTTCCTGAGCTCCTTCAGAATTCACACCAAACTTTATTCTGCATTTGTTTTGATATAGGCTAGCTTTCACATCCAAGTGGAGATTCAAGGGCCCGAGCTTTTGCAAACTGCCCTACAAGATCAGAGTTATTTAACAGCAAAGTTTTGATTGTAGATATAGAGGTAGATATATTCACTTGGCGGCCGGTCACAAGTAGTGTTCCCCAGGGCTCAGTATTGGGGCCAGTTCTGTTTAACATCTTTATCAACGATCTGGACAAGGGGATCAAGTGCACCCTCAGTAAGTTTGCAGACAACACAACACCAAGTTGGGCAGGAGTGTTGATCTGCTTGAGGGTAGAAAGGCTCTACAGAGGGATCTGGACAGGCTGGATTGATGGGCCAAGGCCAATTGTATGAGGTTCAACGAGGCCAAGTGCCGGGTCCTGCACTTGGGTCACAACAACCCCATGCAATGCTACAGGCTTGGGGAAGAGTGGCTGGAAAGCTGCCTGGAAGAAAATGACCTGGGTGTGTTGGTCGACAGCCAGCTGAACATGATCCAGCAGTGTGCCCAGGTGGCCAAGAAGGCCCATAGCATCCTGGCTTGTATCAGAAATAGTGTGGCCAGCAGGACTAGGGAAGTGATCGTCCCCCTGTACTCAGCGCTGGTGAGGCTGTACCTCGAATACTGCATTCAGTTTTGGACCCCTCACTACAAGAAAGACATTGAGGTACTGAAGCTTGTCCAAAGAAGGGCAACAAAGCTGGTGAAAGATTTAGAGAACAAATCTGATGAGGAGCATCTGAGGGAACTGGGGTTTAGTCTGGAGAAAAGGAGACTCAGGGGAGACCTTATGACTCTCTACAACTACCTGAAAGGAAGTTGCAGTGAGGTGGGTGTCGGTCTCTTCTTCCAAGTAACAAGTGATAGGATGAGAGGAAACAGCCTCAAGTTGCATCAGGGGAGGTTTAGACTGGATATTAGGAAAAACTTCTTTACTGAAAGGGTTATGAAGCATTGGAACAGGCTGCCCAGGGAAGTCCCCATCCCTGGAGGTATTTAAAAGACGTGTAGATGTGGTGCTTAGGGACATGGTTTAGTGGTGGACTTGGCAGTGTGACATTTACGGTTGGACTTGATCTTGAAGGTCTTTTCCAACCTAAATAATTCTATGATTCTATGAAAGAAATACTGTGAAACATTTTAAATTAAGCTTGCTAGAAAAATACGTGTGTCTGTGCATTTCCATCTAAAGAGACATTTCTGCAGCCTACTGTACTGGTTTTGGGTAGAACAGAGTTGACTTTCTTCATAGTAGCTTGTATAGTGCTGTGGTTTGGATTTGTGCTGAAAAGTGTTGGTAACACAGGGATATTTTAGTTATTGCTGAGCAGAGCTTACATATAATCAAGGCCTTTCCTGCTTCTCACACCACCCCACCACCAAGTAGGCTGGGGGTGCACAAGAAGTTGGAGGGGACACACCTGGGACAGCTGACCCCAACTGACCAAAAGGATATTGCATACCATATGACGTCATGCTCAGCAATAAAATATGCAGAGAAGGAGGAAGGGGGGACATTCAGAGTTATAGAGTTTGTCTTCCCAAGTAACTGTTAAGCGTGATGGAGCCCTGCATTCCTGGAGATGGCTGAACACCTGCCTGCCAATGGGAAGNTTGGACTTGATCTTGAAGGTCTTTTCCAACCTAAATAATTCTATGATTCTATGAAAGAAATACTGTGAAACATTTTAAATTAAGCTTGCTAGAAAAATACGTGTGTCTGTGCATTTCCATCTAAAGAGACATTTCTGCAGCCTACTGTACTGGTTTTGGGTAGAACAGAGTTGACTTTCTTCATAGTAGCTTGTATAGTGCTGTGGTTTGGATTTGTGCTGAAAAGTGTTGGTAACACAGGGATATTTTAGTTATTGCTGAGCAGAGCTTACATATAATCAAGGCCTTTCCTGCTTCTCACACCACCCCACCACCAAGTAGGCTGGGGGTGCACAAGAAGTTGGAGGGGACACACCTGGGACAGCTGACCCCAACTGACCAAAAGGATATTGCATACCATATGACGTCATGCTCAGCAATAAAATATGCAGAGAAGGAGGAAGGGGGGACATTCAGAGTTATAGAGTTTGTCTTCCCAAGTAACTGTTAAGCGTGATGGAGCCCTGCATTCCTGGAGATGGCTGAACACCTGCCTGCCAATGGGAAGTAGTGAACGAATTCCTTGTTTTGCTTTGCTTGTGTGCACGGATTTTGTTTTGCCTATTAAAGTGTCTTTACTTCAGCCCACGAGTTTTCTCACTTCTACTCTTCTGATTCTCCCCCCTATTCTACCAGGGGGGAGTGAGCGAGCAGCTGTGTGGGGCTGAGCTGCCTTACCGGGGTTAAACTACTACTAACACCTAACACTACTAAAACACCTACTAACAGCCAACAGTCACAACCCAACATAACAACTAGCAATGAAAGAAAGAGTTAAAGTAGGAATATAGCCAAATACAGTTACAACTTCTTAAGAAATGCAAATGTATTACGAAAATGAGATCCTAATGTCTACTTCCAAGTGCTGAGGAAGAACTTTAAATATCTATTGAAACCATGTAGATACCAAAGATACTTATTAGACTTATGTATAGAGTATTTTTGTCCTAAACTACATATATTTTCTGATTTGTTTAAAAGTTCATTTGATTCCCTTTTTTGCATAGGAAAAAAAATAGTCTAAAACTCCTTTAATTTTTTGTCTGATCTGATTGACATGGGAAAGAAACCAATGAGCATAATGAAGGTCTCCTTCAGATCCTTGCTTATAATGTTATTATTGTTATAATTTCAAATTATATGAAATAATAACTCACTTGTATATAATTAAGTTTTAATTATTTGCTTTCAGTAATATTATTCTGCCTTATAAAATACTATGATTTTGCTTTTTTTGAATTTTATCTGTTTTGTTTTCAAAAATCACAATGGTATTTCAAATATTTCATTTTCACAACAAAAATATTTTTAAAGAGCCCAGGAAATAACTGTCATTCCCCTTAATATCTTTTCAGTACCTCCCAATCCAGTTCTATGAAACATTAAAACCATCATTTTAATGGTGTTTGAGGGGGGAATGTAATGCAAATATCTTGGCATTGAGAGTGTTCCTTCTTTTCTTCTTTTTGTTCTTTCTTTTTCATGCTTAGCTGCTAACAGTGTCGAATAACTGAATAGCTAGCATGGTTTTGTTACATTTGGAAATATGGAGTTTTTTGTCATGTATTATATTTTTTTTAAAGTTATAGGTTAATGCAATAATTTAACTATGGCAAAAAAAACCAAAACAGCATAGTAATAATTAGTTATTAATAATGTAGGTTTTAAGAGGAAGGAGTCAGCAAAATTTTGTCATGAGGCTTTATGATTAAATGCCATTCTGCTGTTGTAGAATATACACAAGAGGGATTTCTATTCCCTGTTCAATCCTCTTCATAATATTTTGCAAGGGAACCAGAGAGAACTCACCTAATTCTGTTGTGTCACCAGGTAACCAGTATAGATCCTCAGTCTAGCAACTCTAAATTTTTTGTGGCTTTTCTTTAATTGTTTTTTGAGGAAAAATGTTAGTTTTGAGAATAAAGGGAAGAAATATTACTTTTGCTGGGAACCTGCTATTTTTCATTGAGAAAAATCAAAGATATCTTATTTAGGGTCATTTTGACACATATCTGAGAATTTACTTTTTTTTTTAATGGAACAAGTGTGTTTTATTTCATATCTTTTCAATACAACATTAAACTTAAACTTTCTCTTTTTTTTCCACTTTCTCATAGGTCCTGATGTTTTCCTATCACCTATTTCCTTGAAAGGACCTTATAATTATTTCTGCCAGTGTGGACGGATTCTATGACACAATGCACCTTGTAAGTTGTAGTTTAATATGAAAATATTTGTGGACAGTGGGACATCAGGTTTCTATGTCTTCAGCTCTCCTAAATGAAAACATTACACTGGCCAAAATGCAGTTTACCATTAAAACAATTTTAACTCAAGCAACTTTGTTCATAGCAAACAGAATATTGCACAATTAATTGAATTGGTATATATCAAAAAGGTTTTGTTTTGATTAAAATTTTGAAATTAAGGATGAGATTTATCTCAACAACCTTAGCTGGCTACAATGCATGCTAAACCAGAGCAAATCAGCCCAGATTTCTATAGACAACAGATAGGAGTAGACATTTCTAGAGAACAATTGAACTCATTAATTTTGGATATATGGTTTAGGATTGCACCCTAGAAGTGCCGATTTCTTTCCCTTGACTATAAAAAGAGTTACTAGTGATGGCTGAAATCTTGAGGATCAGCTCGATCCTGCTGCAATGTTTTCACATTTTGTTAGAAAGCAAGTATTATAAACTTTTCCAACAGGATATTCACCGTTTCCAGTGTTTGCCCCATCCTGCTACAAAGAATGTAAATGTCAAAACATTCTGCAACATGAAATATCTTTATTTCACTTGTCACTACTTATTAATAACAGACGAACCTCAGGCATCTCTATCTAGTGTCTGAAGTATAAGGTACTATCACCTGCGTTTAAAGACCACAATGAAACTTCTGGATAGAAAATAACTAGAAGTGCATGACAGCTACTAAAGGACTACATATGTATTGTGTTAAACTCCAAGGCATTCCTACTGAAGCCTACTGCAATATATTAACCCTTCTTCATGCTTCAGGCAACAGACAATGACCACAAGGTAGCCATAATTCACGTGAAACCTTCAGCTATGGAAAATTATGTAAGATAACTTTTTAGCCCAATACAGCAGTGAAGAAATAGTCCCATTTTGTCTAATAAACCCTCCTGTGCCTCTTTCCTTCCTGCTATGACCTTTGCTTAACTATTCTCTTCATGCCTTACTTAGAACTAGACACCACATTCACATTTGAGAATGCTGTTTCATTTCTGAATCAATCCCCCATATATTAACAACTTGTAGAATTATTTTGATGCAGTTCTGTGTCAGATCACAAAAATCTTTTTACATTTTTATAGAGATGTTACAAAAATAAAATGATTTCTTGGGTTCAAATGTAGCAAATAAACAATCTTGGCATATTCAAACACAATATAATGAGCATTCTTCAAAAAAAGAGTAACTCACCCCTGTGCAATACCTGAAAATACATAATTACTTACAGAGAGAATGAGAGAAAAAGCTATACAGTTGTGGATTATTACAGAGGTTTCTGTTACATATTGTACACCTGTGTTAGCGCTCAGTCTCCACTGAGGCATGAATTCCATTCCATGGACACCTTAAAATTCTGTTTTGCTCTGAGCCAGAGTGAAAAACAAGCTTACTAAAATTCTCCCTGAGAGGAAAACCCTGGAATCCTCGCACTGAGGTAGATCCGTGGTTTTGCCGAATCCAAAAATCTCCAAAACTCCAGGGTTTTTGCTCCTGGAAGCAACCTTCTCCCTGACTATTGCAAGGTTATGGATACTTGGATGCACGAGATCAAACAGCTTGGACAGGAAGAACTCAGCACTTTTCCAAGCAGATAAGGTGGAAGTAAACCAAATTTACGGTGTTTCCAGAGGAATTTTAGTAGAATATATTTACTTCCTTTTTTTTTTTGACAAGTGAAAGAAATTAAATGAAAATTGCCAGACTTCTTCCATCAGCTCTTTCTCAAAAGAACCTCTCTACCATGACTTCTGTCACATACCTGGCATGTTTCATAATCTTTTAAATACAGCTTTACATGTTTTAAGGAAAAAGTACCTGTACAAGACATGAGACTTTAAAACCAGCACAAATTCATTCGTAAGACAATTAATCATAAAATCATAGAAATGTGGACTGCAAGAGATGTCATTTAGTCCAATTTCCTACTCAAAGCAGGACTATCATCAACACATGATCAATACTAAAAAGATCACTCTTCATTTAAATCCTTCCTCAGTGTTAGAGATGTGAACCATATAAATCATAAAATCTTAATAAGGCAACTATCATGGACTTCCAGCTTTCCATGTATCATACATACATGTAACATACATCAGCAGCATTCTCGAACGAGTTTTTCTGGCAATATCCTCTCAGGGACAACATAGAAGGGCCACTATCGATAGCAAATATTAATTCATTTCTAAAAATGGAAACATTACAGAACTTAGCATTAAAAAAATACATGAAAGGTCATTTAATGTATGTCTGTGCAGCGTAAACTCTTACTTATTAAAATAGTACAAGATATGTTAAAGATTTTGTTGTGCTATATTTATGTTTATTGTAAAGGTATTCTGTATTTCAGAAGGTGCAGTGGTTGCCATGGAAACTAATTTTTAGTCTATTGCAGAGTAAATAATTCTATAAATCTTACTTCATATCCAGTCCACAGGTATGATTTCCCTTTATTGTTGGGATGGGAGAGGAGAAGGGAATAATTTTTTTCCTCCCTAGGTATTGTTTTCTATGTAGTAGCTTTTCAGTTTGTCTAGCAGTGTCTTCTAGAGAAACAGGAGTAATTAAGAACAGAAGACAGGAATCCAGATCTTACAGGAGTCCTAGTCTGAATTACTGAATGCTTTGTGAACTTATGGAAAATCATTTATTTCTCAGAACCTCATTGCTTCCATAGGTAGAACACAAATAAAGGACTTGCTAAATGTAGTTCTCAATAGGTTGAGAAGCTGAGCTAATTATTTTTGTAAAATGATTTAAAATACTGCAACTAAAGGTGCTGTATAAGCTCAAAATACTACTGTTGTTCTGAGTATTACTACCATTTATTACTGTGCTGGGATCAGTGGAGTTCATTTCTATAGAAAAGAAAGTTATCAAGTGAATTTCACACTTCCTGGAATCTACATATCCCATATCACACATCAGTATTTTAATGATTTAATAGAAAGAGACTTAGATTTCATCCAGCATGCAATTTTGTACTTAGTAAAAATGCACGTGGATGTTTATTCAACACCCCAAGGTGCATGCTTTAGGAATGTAATTGATGGAATTGCACTAAGAACTCTGTCTTTATTGTGTTACATCTTTATATGCTATTGTCTTATTATCTGTGCAACACTATATGTATTATCTATGTATCTAATGGGAAAACTATGTTTCTTTTGTGCTTAGTTTTTTTTCCAGAACCTAGACTTTCACATTACCCTTTGCAGTTT